>JAVQJD010008966.1:0-11960 GCA_036023655.1 Nannoperca australis | reverse complement strand
TAGTGATAACACCCCCCCCCCCTCGCTGCTTGGACTCCATTTAGTTGTTTTTCACGTTCACGACTGCACAATCCCACGTTGGCAGCGACTCCTGCGCCAGGCGTTAGCTGTTTCACTGGGACACGTTGGCACATCAGGATATTTCCAGAGAGAGTTGAGACGTAGTTAGTGTTGTGTTAAACTAGCTCACCAGTCGCTGCGCGGTGCTACAAGTCCTCGGGCTAAACGTTCTGCCTTATATCCACCAACCGGTGCAGGAGTTGTCGCTGAAATCCTTTTCTTTTTTTTAAGACTTTTTAATTTTAATCTTATGTTTTCTAAGGAAGATTTTTAGTTCAAAAGAAAAGATGATTGACGAGAGAGAAAACTGAGAAAGTAGGGGTATTTTTCTAAACTTGATAGATTCTTATGAGTAAAGATGTGTTTTTCTGTTTGTTTTTTTTTTATATGTTTTGAAAAAAGAAGCAAACGTCAGTAATCTGTTGGGGTGCCAACTCTCACGATGAACATTTTGCTATATACATGTTGGCATGTATATACGTTACAGGTTGAGAATATATACACACATGTATGCAAACCGAGAGCAAACTTAAAAAGCACGAATTTAGAGTTATTTATATTGCTGAAAGGAATATTGCACTATTTTTTAGGATGCGCAGATGGAGCGTGTGAGAGAGACTTAGATTTTTGTGAAGGAGCTCTGTCTGTTGGAGGCGTAGACGGACGGAGAGACACCTGAAACCACAGGGACTCAGCAGAGGGTCGGAGCAGCTCAGTGCACAGCAGCCAGCATCACGACAACATATCATCCTGACTCTGGCTGAACGGACTCGGATCAACCGTCACTGTACCATTGATTTCAAAAGAATTAAATTAATCCCTTGTTTATGCAAATGTCCGAGTCCCGTACGCCAATCACGAGTCAGCATTCACCCTGTGGGCCCAATCAGAAACTCTACTGGCCACATCGTTAGCCAATCCCAAAGCTAGCTGTCGCTACCTCGACCAAACAAGTACGAGTTTGCCCACGTCGAACGATCAAATGTCTGAACTAATCAAGACGATGTGTGATGTAACCGTAGAAGAGTGGAGCAGGATGTAGTTAGTTCTTAGTCCTGCCGTGTTTATTTTATTTTATTGTCAGATTTGTTGTTCGCTGGGTGAAGAGAGAGAAACATGCAGATCCTGTGACACCTAACGCCCCTTTATGTAGCCGTGTCGCCCAGCAGGCTGTGAATGAGCGGTGATACGCTGCCTGTGCACTGCTGTGGCCTCCAGTTTCTTTGAAAGTTGCCTTCTCCACGCCGACAGCCCCTCTGGTGGGTCTCTCTCTCCTGCAGGCATCTCTGAGCACTTTACTGCACCAGGAAAGAGACAACAATCCTCCGTCAGCCAGCGCCGGCCTCGGCTCAGCGCCACATGATAAAACTACGGTAGAACCCTTTAATACTAAATTCCACGACCTTTAGAGCTACACTTTCTGAAAAGATGCAAAGAGCTGTGCTCCAAAACCTTCAAACATCTTCATGTGGGAAACAAATCATAACCTCCGCTACCTGGAACCATTGATTTGTCTTTCTGAAGTCTTAAAGTCTTGAGTTCTGAGTTTGAGTACCAGCACCAGTGTTTTCCACACCTTACTGGGAGAAATAGAGATGTGTTTTTCTACAAAACCCTTCTTTTCATTTCTCAAACAGCAGCACAAGAACTTTGGCTACAGTTGACTGACGTTCCTGACACTCGGCGCTGCAGACGCGTTTCAGTCTGCACCAATAACAAAGTATCAAGGAGACTTTGAACCTCTTCTTCCCACGAAGGATTTCACCGTTTTGGAACAGAGCTCTTTGTGCGTTGAACGCAGCACGAGACGGGTTGTCGCAAACTAGACACAGTGAAGTGTTGAAAAGTGACACGAGTGTTAAGAGCAACTCGTCTCTTGTCGTGTAGAAACAAAGATGTAAAGTTTATTTCTCTAAAGTAGAAGATGAGAACGTGCAGACGCTCCTTTTGACCCGGAGTGTGCCAGGTGTCCCCTTTAGTGTTCAGCCTTTATGCAACAGCGCCCTCCACAGGAACCGAACCGAACCGCAGCCAAAACTCCCGAAGCTTAACGTTGAAACCTGAGGAGAGAGTTAAAACGCCAAAAACTAACATTTTATAATCGGATACAGTCAATCTTTTCTTCTCCTTCTCAAACGCATCCCACACATGTCGGGCTGAATGTGGTCAGAGCCACAGAGCGAAGCGATGAACCCCACGGTGGGCTTTCAGGTGACCAGGAGGTCCTTTAACAACAGTGGAAGGGATTTCCAGGGTCCTTAAAGAGTCTTCTCCCCCTCTGGACAGAAATATTGTGTCCGCTGTTCGAGAAGCATCATTTTAAAGCAGTTTCCCAACTCCTGTTGCCTAATCAAAACAAAGACGTGACCAGAATTGACAATTAAAAAAAACAATGTTTTACCGTGCAGCAGACGGAAAACTTTTAATCTAATCAGATTCAGATTCTGGGAATACAGCATCTTTAAAACAGGTGTCTTCTATTTACCAGAAAAGCAGATGTTTAGCTCAGTGACTCGACAGACGGCAACAAACTCTCATAACATTGGGTTTTTGTCCATGTTGAAAGATCAATTTTTTGTAATTTATACAAATTGTGTTCTTGAACGTTGCAAAAAAAAAACGACAAATAATCAAAAAATCATTTCTTTGCATCTTTGTTCCTGTGCTGCACAGCCGTTTTACATTTAATGACGAGTACTTGAAGTAAAAAAAGAATATAAATCATACAAAGAGATGAATCTCTTGACCCAAAGCAGCTAAAGGAGCGGTGAGTGGATCAATCAAAGTATGGATGAGATCGTGGGCCCGGTCTTCCTGTGTTGTGTCAGTATTATCTCTGTGTTTGGACCGGGCTCTCCTTTTTAAAGTGGTTCGGTTCCCTGCAGCGGAGGGTTTGAAGCGGGTACGAGAAGGCTGGACCAAACAAATGATAGGGATGTTAGTTCAAAGTATTAACCTGCAATTCACGAGTGTAGGATCAATCTCTCGTTTCAGGGAAACCTGCGCTGGCTGACGGTACAAAAAAAAAGAATAGACGGGAGGAGAGGAGGGACAAACTCCTCCAGAGGCTCAAACCACACATCGTTTTACATGCTGATACACTGCACACCCCACTGGTGTGTTTACATGCAGAGAGGGGACGACTGCTGCAGAAAGCTGAGGCCGCACATTTGAACCAATGGGAACCAATGAACTGGTGCATCCTGGGAACCGCAGCACGTGACCGTGTGTTTGAAAGAGTTATTGGTCGCTGCGATCATTCAAAGATTGTTGAAAGCTGAAGATAAGGTGGAGAAGGAAAGTGGCTTTTAGGGATGTGCGTATGGATCTAGAAATATCGATACTTCCGATTTAGACGTGTGTTTTTTAGAATCAATCTTCCCGTCAAAATATCAATCCCAAGTCCGCTTTCACAAGAAATAATAATGCTTTCATGACACCGAATCTGTAATCAAATCTAAAAGAGTAAAACGTGAAATCTGTAGTCAGTATTTGTGTGGGATATAAGCTCTCGGGATATTAGGCTTGGTATTACTTGGTATCGCACGTCCCCGGTGGTTTCCCCTCTTTGTGTTTCCAGTAAACCTGCAGCACGATGTTTCCCATCTGTTCCACTCAGACTGTGCTTCAGAGGTGTCTTTCTTCAGTCGGCGTTGAGAGCAGTGACCAATAACTCTTTAAACCAATGCGTCTGCACGTGAGACTTGTATTAAAACAGATCGACATCCACATAAACTTCTGTTCCCGTATGAAACCAGCCGCTGTCCGTCTCCTAAAACCTGCTGAAGCCAGTAATAAGAACCGGCCACACGTTTGTGTGTGTGTGTGTACTTGCCCTGGGAAAGACCTCCAGCTGTCTAGACAAAAACTAAACACACACACACACACACACGACAGACTAAACAAACCAGACCTTCCGCACACACAGGTGCACTTTCATTCATCCATTACTTGTTGTGGACCACACAAGATAGAAAAACATTAATCACACACACACACACACCTGTTTTGCCTCGAGAGTTGCCCCCCCTCCTTCTTCCTGTCCGTACGAGCTCTTCCTGTTTCCTAGAGATGCCTGCTGTCCAATAACAGAGCTCCACTTCGACCGCCCCCCTCCTCCCCCGCTGCCATTGGCTGGTCTCTCGGCCTCCTTGGAAACGTTGTTGTTTATTGTCGTTGCTATGTCGTACGAGTGTGCCTGCCTGCGCTGAGACGGGCAAAATGTGAGTGGCTAGTTTGGGCTGTCAATCATCCCAGGCCACGCCTCCTTACTGTCTCAGATGATGATGATGATTGGATGATGATGATGATGAGATTGAGGATGATGAAGATAGATGTTTTGGATAGTGATGCCGCAGAGAGCGTTGCAATACACCTACTATTTGCCTTTTTGATAATATTAGTCATATTTTAACGTAGTGTGCTAAGTGTACGTTTTTTAATTGTTGTTATTATTGTTGTTTATTCACTTGAAAACAAAAAAAGGTCATTTTACTTCACACAAAAACGTTTTTTTTTCATTTGTAAAACCAACTTTGAGAGTGTAAAACTACCTAACACACAAAGCTGCAGATCACTGGGAGGACGTGTAAATACGAGGAAACGTACTTCTGCTTTTAAGTGTCCTTTTCAGGTTTTAACAACAAACGGTGCGATTTGTCCGTAGGTGAAAGCGACGGATCCCCGGCATTTTTACGTACTTACACCTGAGAACAACTTATGTTTCAGAAAGCAAACCACCCTCGTACGCTCACTTGTGAACTTCCTTCAGTCCTGAGATGCGAACAGTTTTTGAGCACATTTTGCACGCGCACTTACGAGTTCAAGTGTACTATTTTGTGCATGTAAACATCGAGTCCTGGTAACCCAGTTTGTTTGCTACATCCGCAATCATCCCCTCTCCTCGCCCGGCCCAGCGTCTACATGTGTGCCTTCTGGCGTCCGGGCTCAACGGAGACTTCTGTCCGTCTGTAAAACACAATCTCGTGCAATGAGCCCCTCAAATACTCCGATACTGTTGCCTTGTGACACTTAGACATCAGACAGCACCACAATATCTCTATAATACTCCTCAGTACATGGCCAGGACGTATGGAAGCCCATTCACGGCAAGAAAAGAAGGAAAAGAAACTTTGATTTAATGTGAGGGATGACAAAAACAAAAGAACTCACAGAGAAGTTTATTCTTGAACAAATTCAATTTAAATCTCAACACGGACAAGAAGTCCTTAATGCGCTCAGAAGAAAATGGAAATGTGAGCATCTACAGTTCTACTACAACTGGACAAATCAAAAAAACAATCAAAAGTGGTAAGATTTCCCAAAAATACGACTTAACAATTCAAGAGACATATCTCATTTAAAGTTTTTTTTTTTTTTCCATAACGATGAAATAAACATAAAATAACTTACTTATGCTGCGTTCCAGAGACGTCAGACGCTTTGTTAACATCTGGAGTTAACACGATCTGTATCTTTAGCATAGCACGACCTGAAATGCATCAACTTACCAGAGCGCTAAGTTCAGTTGCTAACTTCCTGTGTGAACGTTTAGCCGAATCTTACCGACGGCCATGTTTCTTCTTCTTCTTCTTCTTGAAACGAAGGTGTCAAGGAACTACGACTTGTTTTACTTCCGACGTTTCATGGAACGCAACATGAGAAATGACATTACACGATAGCAGAGCCAACATGGCTGCCATGGTCTGCTCAAAACCTCTGGCCTCTCATACTACGGCCCCTTTTTCTATCCACAGCATCATTACAGACATTTCCAAAGAAGGAATGAGGCTCTTTTTTTTTTATCTTTGGGGCAAACAAAGACAAGTATCCTGGTACACAATAACACAGAAGAGCTCGTTAAGAACTTGCACCATTAACACAAGTGCAGACTGCAGAGCTGTCCCCCCTGTTTGTGCATCGGTGTGTTCTCTCCTGCTCTCTGCTCTTTGAATCAGCGCTGCATGGCGCCTTTTCCTCTGACAATGTTGGAGAGAATCTAAGCAAACACTCTCTTGGTTGCAGTGTGTATCTGTGCATCTTCTAACAAGCCTCGATATGTTCCAGGACGCAGCAGCTCTCTGAGGCCGCCATGGTGACTGTTGTAGAAGTCTTCCACCCGTTGTTGAGTTTCCTCCTGCAGAGCATGTTAAATGCGGGACTTGTACAATAGATCTGGTCTGTTCTGCTCAGGGTTCCTACACACAGCTGGTCCAGACCTTTGAGACACAGAAAAGTGTAGGAACCCTCGTCTGTTTATGTGTTTATGTTCCCCTGAAGTCACATTCAGCGCCGGGCTCAGAGCTCCTCCTCTGAGGTGCAGTGGCAGGAAGACGAGGTCGGTGCTGAAGTGATCCGGGTTTGAATCCAGTCTGTTCTGTGTCACAGCATGGCTCACATACTTATATAGAGGCCTACTTATTCTCGATGATGATAATTGCTTATTTGTGTATTAAAACAGTTCATTTTAATTTATATTGGATGGTCTACGTGTTGCAAGGTTTGTTATGTTGTTATGTTCCAAACAGAAGACAATGGTTTACCTTTGTTGTCACAGAACATGGTATGAATCGGACACATTTCAGTTAGCCTTCGAGTTAAAAGACCAATAAAAAAGTTTTATAAATATGTCCGGGTCTATGGTTATTTGTTTGTTTGTTTGTTCTCAGTGTTTCACTGTAGCACACTGAACCAAACGGGTGATGTGACCTGATTTTTTATTTAATCCAAAATGATAAACTTTCCCAAAGATTCTCAGTTGCAAGTTTTAAATGTATGAAGTTGCATGACGAGTTGAGAGGAATTGAAAACCTCTGGAACGACTAGACGTAGTTAGAAGTCACGTTTGTTAGTTTGTTTGTTCCCAGTCAGCAGTTTTCTGTTCACTGAGTTTGCAAGAAATGGACATAAAGTCACATTTTAAAATGAAATCAAATCCAGTTCCAGTGCAATAAGAAAATCAATCTTTAATTTGGATTCTACAGTGGCTGAAGATGTTCAGGAGGTGGTGCCAGCTGGAAGCAGCTTCACCCTGTTTCCAGAGCAAAGATCGAAGGCTGCAGGGTTTATATTCTCCACGAGACCAGAGATGATTTAGGGATTTAGTCACTAGAACTCTGAAAACCTGTTAGGACACCGGTAAGTAAGTAATTATTAACTTTATATCTCATTAAACATTAATTGTGTGGGATTCATATAATTTTAAAATGAAATACAACATGATGTACACTATCACCTCACATACTTGGGTTTGGAACTTCTCGTGTTTTGTGCTGCTTGACTTCCTCTTTGCCTGATTTCTTCCTGCTCTGCAAAGCTTCAGTCAGAAACATGTCCCTCTAAATAATGAACAGGTGGAAACATTTACTCAAGGAGTGCACTTAAGTACAAACTTGAGGTACTTGTACTTCTATTCTGCTACAACTCAGAGGGAAATTTACTGCAAACCATCAGTCAATTAATCGATTGTTTAGTCATTTTTTATGCAACAGTTCCAAACGTTTCATGGTTCCAGCTTCTAAAATGTGACGATTTGCTTTGAATGATTTAAATGTATTTTTAATGATGTTGATGTTTGGACTGTTGATTGGACTAAATGAACATTTAGAAGGAGTCACTTCGGGCTCTGGGTAACTATGACGACTATCTGCATTTCCTGATTATACATACGTTTACTTAAATAACATTTTCAATGCAGGGCTTCAATAATAATGGAGTATTGTGACAGTGTGGTAGTAAAGGATCTGCAGACTCCCTCCACCACCTGCACTTGGGATCTGTATAATAGCATCCAGCAGGTGGCGCACTTCACTTCTATTGGTGTTTAAGTCGGTCGGGGCCCACTTGAGATGCAGGGAGGCTGGAGCTTCGTGAGCGTGACCTTCATGCCACTTAAAAACCCAAGCGAGTGTGAGTCTCACTCCAGGCTTGAATTCATTCTGCTCACTTTTTGTCAGCCACAGACTTTGTTCTCGGCAGACATGTTGAACTGTGCACATGAAAGATGCCTCTGTTCTATTCAAGTGTCCCAGTACGACAGTGTGACGGTACCGGACCCTGAAACTGAAGCCTTCCTATTAGATACTCTGTCTCTGTCTACCCATAATTCCTTGTGTTTAGGGGTTGTTTCCTGTACATGGTTCTTAATAACATTCTGGGTTCTAGTGAACAAGACTTTATTTAGATTTTCTAAGTTTTAAATGATATTATTTTTTGTTACACACTATGTTACTGCACCAAAGTGCATTTACATAAGTACTGTAGTGACAGAACGTGCAGTTTCTGGGTGTTTTATCTGAGTATTTCCCTTTTCTGCTACTTTATACTTAAAATAGTGTACTCCTGTAGTTAGTGGTTACTTTGCAAATCAACAATAAGAAACAATTATGTCGTAAAGTATGAAGATTAGTCCTGGAGAGAGAGAAAGAGTAATATGAGGACTATTAATAAGAAAAAGGGCTTTTTTTTATATATATAGATATAGATATATAGATATATAGATATAGATATATAGATACTGTGTATGTTTTTACTTTGATCTTATCACTTGATCACACATGCAGGAAACAGAGAGTTACGCAGGACTTGATCTGAAGACCTGTGAGACTTAAATTGGGTTTCAAATAACTCGAGGACTGACTTTTACTTGTCTGAATAACTCGAGGACTGACTTATACTTGTCTGAATAACTCGAGGACTGACTTGACAGTTCTCTCTCGAGGACTTTGATCTGAGACACTCAACATGTTCTTGACTGAAGTGACTCCAGATGTGATGTGACAGACGTGACCAGGACTTGACACTTGATCTCAAAAAGACTTGATTGAAAGACTTGGATTCAAAATAACTTGAGAACTGACATGTGGAAGACTCGTCTGAAATGACTTGAGATTAACTTCTACTTGTCTTGAAGAACTTGAGAATCAACTTGATCCGATGATTTGTTCCGACAGAAGTGACTCGAACTTCATCCGGCAGACTTGAGACGGCACTTGGATTCGACCTGGACAAGAACAACTTGAGACTTGATCTAAAAGAAAAACTTGACTGGAAGACTTGAAGACTTGGATTCAGAATAACTTGAGACGTGTCTTGGAGTTAACATCTGGTGTACTTCCCCCTGCAGACTTTACCAGACGTGAACACTCAGTGTGTGTCAGCTGGCTGCTGCCTGAGCAGCCGGATGGATCTGAGCCGCTTATTGATCAGATTCAAATCGCTCAACCAGCTGAAACTGCATTTCACTCTTTTCTTTTTCTGCCAAGCTGCTACGTCAGCTGTCACTCAGAGGAAGGTCCCAGGCAGAGGTCATGAACCACTGTCTGTCTGTCTGTCTGTCTGTCACTGTACTGTCTGTCTGTCTGTGTGTCTGTCTGTCTGTCTGTCACTGTACTGTACTGTCTGTCTGTCTGTCTGTTTGTCTGTCACTGTACTGTCTGTCTGTCTGTCACTGTACTGTCTGTCTGACTGTCTGTCTGTCTGTCACTGTACTGTCTGTCTGTCTGTCTGTCTCTCTGCTACTGTCTGTCTGTCTTTCTGTCACTCTACTATCCGTCTGTCTCTCTACTATCTACCTGTCTCTCTGTCACTACTATCTGTCTGTCTCTCTGTCACTCTACTATCTGTCTGTCTCTCTGTCACTCTACTATCTATCTATCTGTCTCTCTGTCACTGCTCTCTATCTGTCTCTCTGTCACTACTATCTGTCTCTCTGTCACTACTATCTACCTGTCTCTCTGTCACTCTACTATCTGTCTTTCTCACTGTCACTCTACTATCTACCTGTCTCTCTGTCACTACTATGTACCTGTCTCACTGTCTTGCCACACAGCTGGCAGTCTTCCTGCTGGACAAACACTGTTCAGGTGGTTTTATGACTCACTGGGCAAAGGGGATGAGAAGGTTGCAAGAGGTGGTGTGTTGTAAAGTGGAGATGGGATGAAGAGGTGGTGTGTTGTAAAGTGGAGATGGGATGATGAGTGAGGTGATGAAAAGATGTGGGTTGAATACTGAAATGGATTCCAAAGATCATTCAGGGACCATTCAAGTGATTTTATGAACCCATTCCTTCATTTTGTCCTTCCTTGCTCCCCGTTTTCCTAGTTACCTCATTATAGTGCTTTTAAATGTTTCTTCCAAACAAGGTCATTTTACTTCTTCATGAAAAAGTTTTTTTAAACTTTCGTTTTTAGACTTTATTGAGATCAGAAATCTATTTTTGTCAAAGACACATTTTTGTCCGGTGTCACAAAACTCTTTTTGGTGGTGCGTTCAAGGACGCATTGCATGTACACGATTCCAGAAGAGAAACATGGAAGTTGTACAAAAGCATGATGTGACTTTGTTTCTTGTTCGTGTGGTACACACACACACACATTCATGACGTCCCCATCAGCTTCTGCTGTACCCGGTGTTTATTGCTAATTAGCCAAAATTAGCATCCTAACATGGTAAACTATGGTGGTGAACATGTTAGCGTGCTGACGTTAGCATTTAGCTCAGTACCGCCTCACAGAGCCGTTAGCATGACTGTAGTCTTGTTAACTGCAGCATCACACACAGACAAACATCACTTTGACCAATAAATAAATAAGTAGGTGAGATAAGTTGACTGAGCTGACAACTGATGGCTGCCTGGACGAAAGGACATCAACCCAACATGTATGCTCTGAGTTTTAAATTGATTTGGATTGGGATAAAAAGAGGAAGTAAGGAATGAGTCATACTTTGACTAAAGTTATGAACCCATGATTCAAAGACTTCATTAAAACATCAATTAGCCAGAAATCACTTTCTGGATTGTAGAGAGTCTGCAGATAAAACACAGCATATCCATGTAGACAGATTATACAACTGTAAAGGTCTTGAAACTATATGCCTGTTTCCAAAACCACACTTTTGAACAGTTTGAACCCTCAAACTTCACATTGCACATTAATGAGGAGTGATTTTAGACACGGATGATGTTTCAGTTACATCACCTGGAATCCCCTTTCTTCCGCAACCAATCACGGCCTGAACCCGGTCAGCGTCACTGCTGACGTCCAGCAGCGGGTGAGTGTCCGAGGGGACTCTCAGTGATGTCACCTCTCACAGCTGTGTAAGCCACCACGCAAGAACACACACACACACACACACACACACACACACACTCACAGCTGATAAGCCCACACCTTTGATGTTACTGCCTGTCCACCTCTCGTTGCACAACTTCCCTGCGTTCTCTTTCTGTTCATCTCTCTGGCTCGGTTCACACTGCTGCAAAACATCTGCATGAATTGAAAGGTTTTAAATAAAGTCATTTTTAAACTCTACAAACAAATATTTAGAGGATTATATAATAAGAATGTTTCAGTTTCAGTCAAAATGTCCCATGAGACCAGGCTGAGAGGACACATGTCAGGACCTGATCCCAATCTTTTGAGAAAGGTCGCAAGAATGACGCAAAAATGAAGGAGGACAAGAAGAGATAACCAAAATGAATAATCTCACTGATATGCAGAAACAAAACAGGACATTTCAGCTATCAGATGTATCAGCTATCAGCCATATCCTGACAGAGTTATCTCAGGACACTCTTTCACATGGAGCAGGTCGAGACCAACTCCCACAAATAATGTTAATAGCAGTAACAGTAATAGCAACATCTGGAGTTGAGCGGGAACACGAGGGCAGCAGCTGCACCCACAGATCCAGACTCTACAGCGCCGGAGGCAGAAACACCTGCAGAGATCTTCAGAAGGAGAGAGAGAGAGAAGCACACAGCAGGGGAAGAAGGGGAAGTAGTGACAAGCATTAATGGGATATGAGTGTGTACAGATGGAGTTCAGTGCATCATGTAGCAGCATAACTAAGGGGTGGCTCAGGGTTCACCTGAGTCAGAGTCAGAGTGAGTAGAATTG
>JAVQJD010008964.1:0-19409 GCA_036023655.1 Nannoperca australis | reverse complement strand
TGAACTTTTTGGTGTTAATTCTAAGCGGTATGTGTGGAGAAAACCAGGCACTGCTCATCACCTGCCCAATACAATCCCAACAGTGAAACATGGTGCTGGCAGCATCATGCTATGGGGGTGTTTTTCAGCTGCAGGGACAGGACGACTGGTTGCAATTGACGGGAAGATGAGTGCGGCCAAGTACAAAGAGATCCTGGAAGAAAACCTTCCAGTGCTCAGGACCTCAGACTGGGCCGAAGGTTCACCTTCCAACAAGACAATGACCCTAAGCACACAGCTAAAATAACAAAGGAGTGGCTTCGGAACAACTCCAGGTGTGAACCACTTGTTGCATCAGTCCCAAGAAGACTCATGGCTGTACGAGCTCAAAAGGGTGCTTCTACTCAATACTGAGCAAAGAGTCTGAATACTTATGACCATGTGATATTTCAGTTTTTCTTTTTTAATAAATTTGCAAAAAATTCTACATTTCTGTTTTTTTTCTGTCAAGATGGGGTGCTGAGTGATATTAATGAGAAATAAAATGAACTTTTTCGATTTTAGCAAATGGCTGCAATAAAACAAAGAGTGAAAAATGTAAAGGGGTCTGAATACTTTCCGTACCCACTGTATCTTCACAGCATGTAATCTGTGTTTTAGAGTTGGTACCAATTTCATAAACAATTATTCCCATCTTTATAAAATGTGTGTTGCCTCAACTAGACAATGTTTTCCTCTGTTCTCAACTCATCTGTGTCCGTCATTTATATCAACTCAGTTCAGCGCGATCAAATGAAAAGAGGCAATCAAAGCTGCGGGGAGCTGCAGTCTTTCCTCCATGGCTTCATACTGAGCATCAGTAGGTGGGAATGTGCAGCACCCAAACTGTCAGAGCTGATGATTTAAATCTCCCTCACACTTTAATTAATCCCAAAAGCCAATAATGAATAACTCTCCTCCCCAGTTGAGTTTTAATTATTTGATGATCCCCTTGTCAATAATTCAGATCAGGCATTGTTTGAATGTTCTTGATGATTAATTGGGTGCAAAATCAACGTAAACAGTAAATGTTGTAAAGAAGTGTTAAAAAAGAGAGTTTTGCTGTTGAAACGAGCCGGAGAGATGGAGAATTAACTGAAGTCCAGTGCTCTGCTGCTGCATGCAAACGTATCCAGGTACAGCACTCTGTGGGCTAGCAGGGAGAAACACCACAGGCAACACACACACACACACACACACACACACACACACCTTTACAGCCCCTTGTAGAACACATACACAAATTCCTACATAAAGTCAGATGTCTGTATTTCCACACGCACACAGGTAGAAACGCCACTGGCGAAAATCCAAACAAGATTAGGCCCCCTGTTGACGACACCTGTCAATACAGCTTTTGCCTGAAGGATGCAGTTGATGTGGCATGGTGATTCATTACACACCCACACACACATGTCCTGCCCACACATCCATACACATGCACACAAACACATGGTTACTCAATGGTATCTTTTATGACTCTTTTTTCGTTTCCACAGTAGTAAATATTCCATGTTCTCTCTGTGTGCTCTCTACTGGTTTATTACACTGAAGACATTTCCCGATTCTGAACTTTTACTGCAGAGACATGTGACTGTAAAACATCTTCACCACATCTACCTTAGGTCTCAGGCTAGAAAAGGTTGCTTATATTAGTTGTTGAAGTGTTCAAGAATCAATGTGAGTATATCCAAGCCTAGAAAATTTAAACAATAGTAAGAGTTAAGGTAATGGAAAGTTACCAACAAAGAAAACCAATGTTGGTAGGATATGATACTGTACACAAACTATGTTCTCTGCTGTTGAAGTCAAGTGCATTGTATGCCCAACAATCCACCCTGATCTCCTAGTAAAGTAGATAAATAAACAAATCACAGCTCTGTGATGTCTGCTGAGGGTAGCGTCTGTTAGCCCATTTAGGATGGATTCATTTTATGACATAACTACAAAAGTAGTCAATCATGTATTCCAAACCAAAACACCCTACTGTAACAGGATGAATTTAAACTAAGCTAGTATCGTGGTAACATTTGAAACATTTCTGCTAGTTAGCTATCCTTTCATTCATTCATTACAATGCATATGATGTAGGCCTAACCATTGGGCCAGCCCTCATCCATACTGAGTTCCAGCATGATAGATTTTTGTTGATTTGAGTGCTGTTATTACTCAGTGCTGCTACTGCTGCTTTCTTATGAATGTAGGTCACTCACTTATAATGTAGTTATTAAAAATGCAAAAAAAAAATTGCAAAATAAGCCCATTTCCTGCTCAATCAAGGTGTGAGATGAGACAAAATGTGCTGCAGTGTCAGGTGCAATGTGTGGTGTAGTCAACAGAACCGCAGAATGAAATGACAAAATATGTTGTATCTAACTGTCTCTGCCGCAGATATGTAGAAAAATAAATGTGTTTCATGACAACAATATGCTTAAGGTTAGGGAGAGAGGGTCTGCTTCACTACAGCTTCTCTCAGGACTCTGTTGGCCAGTACACATGGTTCCTGATTGATCTCTCTCACGCTCCTGAAACCTGTTAGGGCGGGACATCTTACACATTTGTCATTCTTATTGAATTGAAACTGAGCAGAGGTCTACTTAGGCAGTATAGGTATAAATGGTTTGTATTTTAAAAACATGTCTGCTGTGCACTAATCATAACTGTTTGCTAGTATTTTTGTATTGTGTACAGTCTCATTGTTGTACTGTCAGCACTGTGTGTGTAGCTCGACAGCATATTAACTCTAATTGTGTGTTGGGTAGCTCCTACTTATTGCATGTAGTGACCTCATGAAGAATGAATTACCATAATGGGCTGCTAATCCCAGCTGTATGAATGAAGTCTCATACTATATAATATTTCCTGTTTTCTTTCAGCCATGTCTTCAATTTCCTCATGTTTCTCCATATCGCTATTGAATGTTCCCTCTGGGGAATATCAAGCTGTTGTCTCTCCTCATCTCCTCCGCCACCCTTCTCTCCCCTAGTCATGTTCCAGTCGCTGCAGACTTGGAGGGGTGGGAGGACTGGAGGGGTTGGCTGAAAGGGTGGCAGATAGCATGTGTGTGTATGTGTGTACGAGTGTGTGTGGAAGGCTGCTGGCAGCAGAAGCCATGCTGGGATCGCCCTCTGTTGCAGCCACTAAACATTCAGCTGCCTTCCCATCAGCCCCACTGTTATTACCACGGACCAGCAAACTCACTGACTGACTCAACAGCTGCCTAGGGTGTATAGATGTATGTGTGAGTGTGTGTGTGTTTGAGTATGCATGTGTTTTTCATGATGAAGCACTACCAGTGGTGAGTGAGCACTTATATTTGAGAGTGAAATGATGCAAGTCTGTGTGTATATATGTGAGTCCATTGCTGCCAATTCTATGTGTGTGTTTTCCTTTGAATGTAAAATGAATGATGAATGTGTGTGTGTGTGTGTGTATGTGTGATTATTATCTATGTGTGTACTTTTGTGTTTAAGCTGATGTGAAATGATGGGGTGGTGAGGAATGGTGGAGGATAGGTGTTTTGCTTGGAGTGCTCTTGTGTTTGTGTGACTTCCCACCGGTTTTGAAGCTAGATGCTTTTGACCTACTGAGACTTATTCAGTCAGAGAATCCCTTCTTGAGTTAAAGGAAATTACTACTTTGTTTTCCCTTGAAGAATTTTACCTCTGTTTCTGCCCCGCTGGTTCAGCAGATGCAACGTTACGTGAAAGCTTTTATTCAAAGTAAATGTGGCACATAAGCTTCAGCTCAGTTTAAAACACAAATATGCAGTGGTGGGAGAACTTCTCAGATCATTTACTCTCTATTACAAGTAAAAGTAATGTATTCAAAATCCCATTTATTGTTATAATACTTCATACAATTTATTTCCTGGCTGATTTGGCGACACGTGTGGCTACAGGTGATAACAGCAAGTGCAGGTTAATACTACAGGTCCCAGAATTGCGTGGGCAGAAAACGCTCCTTGAGCAGATCCTTTGTTAAAAATACAATAGAATCCCCATTTCCTGAGAGCCTGTCATGCAAGTGAAGTAAGTATGAATTGTGTGAAAGAGTGGCAGTCTGCCACTAACAATGAAAATTACTTTATAGAAAGGTAACTGAGAGAATGTAAATACATTGAATGGCTATTGCTAATGACAGCCGATTATAAATTGCATCAAAACAGGTTTGATTTCATGAAAATCTGAAGAATTACAACTTTAAGTACATTACAAATACAAAAGTATTATCAACAAAATGTACTTAATGTATCAAAGGGTTTATTCTGCATATAATGTATGCTAATATAACATCTGTTTATAATACTAATGTATCAATGTATAAGCAGCATTTAATGGTTGTAGCTGGAGCTAGTTTTAACTACTTTATATACAGTTTGGTACTTGGGTACTACCAGTGATTCTCAAGCAAGGGGTCAGGTTCCTCCAAAGTGTCACAGGATAAATAAGGGGGTAGTGAGTTGATTAAAGGGAGAGGAAGGCGGAAAAAACAAAGTAATGCACAACAATTTTGATTTCTTTTATAGACTTTTGTTTTGTTTGCTTCGTTTTTGTGAAATATTGGATCATTTTACTTTTTGGGGCATCAAACAATTATTTAAATGACACCATCTGAGATGGAACGAGAGACAATGTCTTTTTAATGAAACTCCTAACAACTCATAGACATCTGAAACGTTTTTTTCCTAAAATGATTGGGAATCACTGGTTTAACAATGAATTGTATTTGATAAACTTTCCATACACCTTTCTAAAAAAATTCTTAATCTGACATGCAAATATAATGCTGATGTCAAACTGAACCTATCAACCTATCCTTTCAAATCAACAGTATATTTTTTGGTTTTAGCACCTTCGAGAAAGCATTGCTGAATTCTTTTTTATAATTTCATGGTGCATTCAGTGGATGCCTGCAGCCTGTTATTTTTTAGCTGGGGTGCTGCTTTTGTTTTCACACGTGGTGTGTATAAATGGTTTAGCACTTTGCAGATCCAGACAAAATTAGAGCAATTTTTTAAGAAGACATTGAAGCACAGCGCCTTTGCAAATGTGTGTTATAAGTTGTTGCCTAGGCCCCCTAATAACATAGCAACAAAACAAGGTTTTCAAAGTTCAAGGCTTTATTGCCCCTGAGGGTAAACTTACCTGCAGCAAGAAACACAAAAATATACTATATAATACAATGCAATAATAAAATTGAAAGATATAAAACACATGATACAGTAAGAGCAGTGGACTGGATTACTAGGACATACAATATTACATACATTATTATACGGTATTAAATATGAAATAAGTTATATATATAAATAAGTTAATATGTGTCCTTTTAGTGAAAATAATATTTTCTTTTGCTTGGTTCTATACAATCAAACTTGGCTTCCAGTATATCATAACATTTATTTGAATGGTTGGAGTTGTTGTAGATCCCAAACCTGCAGAATCCACTCCTCCTTTCCTGCGATCTGGAAATGAATGTTGGTTTTCACTGTGCTCTAAGCTCTCCAAGTAGTGGAGGATGGAAAAAAAACTTCTTGAAGTCTCCTTTGGCAAAGGATGCACAGATGCGTCCTTCCCAGACATCTTTACAGTTGTGGCAGAGTTACCTTGCTTTGGCCGCAGCCTGAATATGACATCATTGTCAAAACCTGAGCAACCATGGCAGTCAGGTTAAATCTTTACTTCAGTTAGAGGATGAGCTTGCTTTACCTTTAGTGAAACTTGAGCCGAGTTGGTTGAAAATGCTCTTTCCGGCTGACTTTTTAATATTTTCAGCTAACTCGTTACAAAACAAGAACCCTGTAAAAAAAATTTTAGGGCTTCATACATGAGATTATGTGTAAACACTGAGGCTGAAGCTGCACGCGAAAGTCAGCGTCCTTGTGATTTGATCCAGGTAGAAGACACGGAAATTAAGGAACAGCACTGTTCTTATGTTTTATGGTGTGGAGCTAGTTAGTGCTAGTATTATAAAAGTATAAGATAAAAGGTAAAATTATTACTTATTTAATTTTAACATACTCACACACTTGTATAAGCAAGACATATGTTGAATGTATGCTTAATGTTTGTAAGTGGCTTGACATGCAGCTTTGAAACTTACATTACAGCAGACAATCTCACTGTTCAGTCTATCCCTCACACTTTTCTATTCTTGTGTTTGTAGTTTGGGAAAGGCTAAAACTCCCAACTTACTGAGTGTGGTGTCTCAATATGGAGAGTATCACTCCAACAGCTCTATGCACTCCAGAAATCCAAAGCTTCAGTGCCGTGCCTAGTTATGGTTGCTAAGCTATGGGAAAATATCAATTGCTGATCAAATAGAACCAAATTATTGACATGATCTGAATGTGTATATTTCCCATATTGGTCAGGCATGCATTTGCACTTAAACAATATAATGTTTCAGCAACATTGACTCTGGTTTATGATGATGCTACAGAGGTGGAATGAGACAGGGAAAACTTTGGGAATCAAAGGGGAGACAAACACTGCAACACAGTCATACCCTCCCAGTAGCATCAACAGTGGCCTCGGGGAGAAAAAGCAGCTTCATAATAGCAGAACTGAGCAGCTACTGTATATAACAATAAAACCGATTTTCAAGTTGTTTAGCTGTATGTATGTATGGATGTATGTATGAATGAATGTATGTATGAATGATCGGTATCTTTTGAGTAGTTAAACAAGTAAAATCCTTACATTCCAACGACGCATAAACATTTCCTTTATTCATTCCCTGAAGAAACCTGCCATGGATGCGAGACACTCATTCACTGTCCCTCAGGCTGTCATGAAATTATTATTTCATCCATAAAAAAGCCAGTCTGAAGACAAACTACTTCTACGCCCAGGAAAGGGTGTTGATTTGTGGAGACCTTAATGCATATACCGACACCTGGCTGACTTCAGGGTGAAATAGACATCAGGCATCATATACAGTACTGTATTCAGCCACACAACCTTTGGTTGAGAACGCAGTAATGTTAGATTTGACACTCATGTTTAGATCTAGGTATGAGTTATTGTTACTCAGTCATTTGATCATTGTGTTCTTTATTTTAATGATTTTATTATTCATTATACTGAATAACCTTAACATTAGTAAGTCAGTCAGTTGCAGTGTGGGGTGCAGCATCTAAACTAGTTGTGATGTTAAATAAAATGAGAATTAAATTATTCTCTTCCACAGCACACATAAGTATGCTATAGCCTACAGGGCTTGGGAATAAACATGTCACGTTGCATTTTGGGTATTTTAGAGGGTGATCTGCCATAATTGTTGACAGCTGCTGTTTGTTTACATATGGTGCTATTTTCCATCAGATTTTTCATTGAAAATGTACAGTAAATGATCAAAAGAGGAGGAAAGATGTTGCAAAAAACTACAAAAGGGTGAATAGTATAGCATGGAGTATGTATTTATTAGAAATTAAAACAAATAATCAAAGCTAAGCTATTAACTCATATGCTCAATACATCCCAACCATGTGTTTTCACTATATTATTACTAGATGAGAAACATCTACAAAATCTTGTTGTGGCTGTGTTTTTTGGCCAAAACTCATTTGTTGGTCTCATTGGCTAACTGGAGATGGACGGAGTCATTCCCCATTAGGACAGCAGACCCTCACCTTAAAATAAAATGTAGTTATTATGTTGCCAAACTTTTTTATTGTCAATAAAAAATTGTGGGAAAAGTGGTGAAATGAAAGGTTTAGTCACAACCTTTTAATGAGATTAACAGTGTTTAATATCCAAGAAATGGCTTGAGTCAAGTCTAAAAAAATTGACAAAAAGACTTCTGTCAAAGCGGAGGTCTGTACACTGTCTCTGAATGAGAGGAGACTCGCTTGGATTGAACATCTCCTCTTGGCTGCTTATGAATACATTAAAGACTTGTGTCCTTTTTATTTCTGGACAAACTGTAGCTCTGACACTTCTGCAAGATCATAAATGAGCTGATGTTGTAAAAGAACTAAAGCATTAACACACACACAAGCAAAGCTTCATGCAACAAAGAAGGCATGCTGTAACTACTAAGGCTTCTGTGTAGGCAGTGATCTTTAGAAATGGTTTTCTGTAATATACGTAGGATGTAGTGCACGGAAAATGTCTTGAGCTCAAATCAAAATCGAATCAAATTGCAGGATATTATTATCCGTCATGTAACCCAAGCAGACTGAGAAAAACATTGGATTGTCTTTAACCAGCCCCCATTCTCACTCCTGAGTCATAATGACCTTAATGGGCTCCCTCCTCCAGAAGGTCTACAGCAGAACCTGCCTCTTGCACCCCGACATTAACCTAAACAAACAGAAATATTAATACTCCAAAGGTCCAGAGGTCATGGAAAGAAGTCGAGCTTCACCTGAGGAACAACTCCAATTCAACAGTGAATCAGCCAAACATACCCAATGCAGAAGATCTCCTGCAGCTGAAAGCTTAATTTAGCTGTTGATGAATGGAGAGAGAGAAAGCCCAAAGGGCCTTCAGTGTCATGACAAGGTCAATACATATCGACAGCTGGATTAGGGTGTGACTAAAAATATCCTAATCAGTTATTGAACCTATTACCTCTACATAGCAACCGGAAGCCTAAAGGCAAATACAAGCAGTGAATCTATTGTAGAATGAGGAAGTACCACTAAATAATGAATATATTTAAAATGGCATCACATCCCTAAAAATGCAAGAAATCCCTCTTTTATTATTACAGTCCCCAAAAGCCAAAATGTCCCTTTAGTCAACTGGTCCTGGCATCAAACTGATTTTAACAACTGTTATCTTTGGGATCCTATCCTATATAATTTTATATATTTTATTTTATAATTTTAATTTTATATAATATTATATAAGCAAATTTTATTATTATTTTTTTTGGCACGCTATGGAAAAAGTCGCTCCACCATTTTGGTTCTGGATGACCAAATTCCACCATAGTGGTTGGATTGCTATGGAATTTGGTTTATACCTTCATTCATGGTGCGGAGGATGAATTTACAGACTTTGGTGATCTGTGTCTTTTAATCTAGTGTCATCAGAAGGTCAAAGTTTTCACTTATCCACTAAAATATTTCAACATCTACATGATGGATTGTATCATTTTGTACAGACATTCATGGTTCCGAGACAATGTGTCCCAATGACTTTGGAGACACCCTAACTTTTCCTCTAGCGCCACCTGCAAAACTAATGATATTTCATTGAGCCATGAGCTAATTCGCAACAGTTACATGCTGAGACCCTGAACTAACAGAGTGAACATGGTAAACGCTCTATCTGCTTAACAATGTTTCATGTTAGCATACTGTGCCCATCAGCAGTCTCACTGAGCAGCTGGTGTGGCTGTAGACTCTGTTTACTGACAAAACACAAGGCGAACTTTAGAGGCGCAAATTCAACCGAGGCAGAGCAAACCAAGACGTGTTTGTACGAATTGAAGATATTTGAACTTTTAGTCTCAGCTATCCCAGTGACAACTCGTGATGGTGGATTTATTCTGCAAATAAATAAAACTAAATTACCAGTCTATAAAACTACTAAATGTCAAAGTGAACTTCAGTTTTATTTGTACTAGGTTAATATATATTATATAATATTTGTTGTAAAAACAACAAAGACAGACCATACACGCAATGAGCAACAAATCAGCTGATCCGTACAGTTTCCCACATCAGTCCCTTCATATCACATTTTTGTTTTGTACATAAACTAGTTACTTTTACTATAGCATTGTTTGTAATGTTATATTACTTAATATAATATATGCAGATGTTTATATGAGAATAGTTATCCCTATCTATCTAGCAAACTTAATAGGATTTTAGAGAAACAGAGTGTCAGTGAGGATGTGTGAATGTGAGTGAGTGAAAATGAATGAGGCCCCTCTGGCCAGTTCTGAGGTTTCTCTCTGACACATATTGATTATTGGGCTGAACAACTGCCCTGAGAGAGAGCTGCATACCTACCTGCCTGTGTGTGTGTGTGTGTGTGTGTGTGTGTGTGTGTGTGTGTGTGAGAGAGAGAGAGAGATTTTGAGTGTGCTTCAACAATTATATCTTAACAAAGACCCAGTGACCTCAAAATATAGGAAGATGAGGAGAACCTAAAAGCTTACCAAAGGATTGTAGTGATGGAGGTTCAATGATCATTTCATTCAAAAATGAAACTCGAGACCACTGAGCACACGAGACAGTTGTCAGCTTTCTCAGGAGTAAACTGTAAATTGACAGCAGCAGCATTATCAGCCGTGCAAGCGGTTGCTGACACACAGCTGTGTCGGCAGACGCTGGCGGTAACTGTGGTGCTAATTAAAAAATAATGACCTGTTTGTGTTGTCTGTGTACCAGCCGTGTAATCTACATAACATTATTTCAAATAAGTGAAGTTTCAGGTCACTATTGAGACCTGTGCATATGCAGCGTCTGGACAGTAATCAGGGAAAACACTGGGCTCCATATCCAATTAAAGTACTACTGTATTATTGAAATATAATTTTACTAACCCTGAAAGCAAAATAATACAATGAAATTAAAAATAAAAGGTCTCAGTGTATGTGTTAAAGGTAAACATTATACTGATTGAAAGTATTGGTCTGTAACATTAATAAATGTTTAAAGAACAAATATGTTTAATTTGTTTGTCCTGTGTAATAATAATAAGACTTACATAATATTCTGTAAGGTTTAAAAGTGTAAAAAGCAAATTCTATTAACACATTTCTAACACCACTCTGTGGGACAGTCTTCCAAATGAAACAATAAAATACGTTGTTACTCCATGTCCTTTAAAACAACACAGCAGTTGTTCCAGCTTTTTAAATGGAAAGATTAGATGCTTTTTAAAAATCATTTCTGACAGTAAATGAACAGTGTTTGGGTTTTGGACGGTTGTTCGGACAAAAGAAGCTATTTGAAGACGTCACTTTGGGCTCTGGGAAATTGGAATGTGCATTTTTACAGAATTTTGGACATTTTATAGACCAAGCGATAATCGATTAATAATGAAAATAATCAGCAGATTAATTGACAATAAAAATATTTGTTAGTTGGAGCCCTAGGCACTGCTTTGGTTAAGGTTTGGTTAGGCTTAGGCATAAAAACTACTTGGGAGAGGTTATGGTTTTGGAAACATTTTATTTTTTATTAAAATGGTCACTTTGTCAAGAATAAGGGACCTTCGTTTTCACGGTTAAAAAAGAAAAAACGTGTTTAAGATTAGGGAATGACTGCGATCATGGTTGTCAGTCTGCCAACGACATCTCATGGAAGTATCTTCACTGACTCCCTCTCCCTGTGACTCATCATATTTCTCTTGTCCGTTCTTCGGACTTTTATTGCTGTTCATTTTAGCAACTCAGTCTGTGCTTCCTCTCTAGAGCTTCTCCAAATAATAGTCCTGTAAGAAAGAGATTAGAAAGAGACAACTTAAACACTGTCAGCACAATATTTATAACATACCCACACCGGGAACACCACACCTTTGTTACCACCTTAGTTTAAACATTCTGTAGTATTGTTGTTGGCTGATTCCACTAGACATGAAAGGGGTCTTGTTTATAAATGCAATAAGTTTACATTGTTTTCTTGCCAAACAATTGTGCACCATGCATTTATCTTATTTACTAAGCATTACTCCTGGTAGAAGAGTCAGACATTTTTCTCTAGTATGGTCACTAAAGAAGGTTTGTTTACAGTTTGTCAGCTAATAGAGTAAGTTCATTAGAGCCTTGTAATGATCCTCAACACCATGGCCATCATTAGCAGGGTGTTGAATGTTGTTGGCCAAACCGAAAATGTTTCAAGGTTTGATAAAGAAGATAAAGTGTAGGGTTATGAATTTGGAGAGAAAAAAAAGTGGTGCTCAATTAAAAACTCCTCACAAGTATGGTAATCAGATTGAGTGAGAATGGTAGTTAGTGTTAGCAAGATGTGGGAGGTCATTTGCTTTTTGAAACACACACACACACACACACACACACACACACACACACAGCGCTGTGTTTAAACTGAGCACTGTTTTCCATTAGGCTTGATTGGAAGTGTTGATTGATTCTGTCCATGTGTTGTCAGATCAGTGCAGGCGAGGCAGCCACTCTACTTTATTGGGACACGGTGGCAGACTGAAAACAGCTGATTCAGCACATAACAGAGCGAAACTGACTGTAGAAAAGTTGGAAACTTTATTGTATACTCTCAAACCTTTGATTCTGTTACTACTCATTCTGAACATCCTCAGACTAATAATAATAATGAGTATTATATAACTCTAAAACTACGTTTGTGAAGCTCATAATGTTCAGCTGTGGTACATTTGTTTTTCAGATTAGGTCAGACAGGTGTAATTTTGACCTACCAGGCAGCATGACAGCTTAAACACTTTTATACTATTGTATAGTGTTTCATCTAAAGTGATTTTTTTTTCTTTTTTGTTTGGCCACATGTGAGCAGCAAAAACAAGCTGTTTGTATACATTAACATTTAGTGCATTTCCATCCACTTGTTTTTTGTGTGCATTTTTAAATTTAGCCATAAAAAACCTGTTTGAGCCAAACATTTGACAAAAACTTGAAATATTGCCCCAAAATGACGCTTAGCTAAGATAAATAATTTAATGTAAAAAAAACTGTTTTAGTGAATTAGTCATATCGTATATGTACGTGTGTGTGTGATCTGTGTGGAACGTTTTAATGTTCCTCAACTGAATAAATAAAAACCAACATAAATGCCATATTTCCATCACATTTTCTCCATTGTTTTCATCTATTTGAAGTTTGACAGGCACTATTTTTAATTACGTCCTCTTCTTCTGCAATGGCTCAATGGCACCTGACTTGAGAATTGACGCCACCGACTATCTTTATCTTGATGTGCTTAACTGTATTAACATAATAGTAGTGGATGGACCCCTTTCCCATAGGAGTAGTCATGTGATCCGTAAAATATAAAAATATTAATTATAGGTCTAATTAAATATGCTAATGAATGGCATAATGTCATAAGCTTGAGCCATATAGGTGGTCAGGATATCTCGGCCTCTGTTGTATCAATTTTAACAATTATTCCTGTAATCTGTCTCTCCCCAAACTTCATGCAATCCTAAATCCCTGGAGTACCCTTTTATCTTTACAAAGATTGTATTTGTTGCAAGCCTGTTGGATTGCATTAGTTTGGACAAGTCTTCATGCTGCTGTATTCGCCCCATGAAGCTGTCGTGGTGTGTCTGTCTAACCACATGTCCTCCTGTATCTGTGTAATTCCTGTCCTGAATGTCAAACTGACAAACTGAATTGGAGTTACTGCAGAACAATCAAGATCAAATATAAGTATGGTTTATCATTCGTTCACTTCTTTCCTATAATCCTGCATGTCCTACATCTTATAGCAGGAAATCAACATATCAGCGGGGGCTGATAGTCCTGATGATCAATACAATTGGCTCAAAGATTACTTGGCCACAGGCTGAGTATTCTGGCTCACAGATTCCTTGGCCCATAGACTGTCTGGAACTGAGACCATGTAGTGGAGTCTCACAACAGCCGCTCCTCCTGGCTCAGACACACAAACAGAACAGTTGTGATTGAGGACAGTGCTGTGGGCAACTCACCCAACATTCAATCTAATGAAGCTAAAAAAGCCTTGTTCTCAAGCCAGACTATTATTAATGTGGTATTCCGTGTGGTGACCGATTTTACTAATCGTGAAAATGTTTGTTAGCATCAGCTTGATGGATGGTTAAAATAAACCGTATATTAGAACCAGAAGAGGTGTTCAGTACGTGTATGACTTTTATGTTTTACAAATCATCAAAGTGAGCTGACTAACCTGAATCACCATTGCCACTGACTGAATCAGTAGCTTTGAGCTCAGCCATGACACACAATATCTTAATTCCTGGTTAAAGGGAAAATCTGCTATGTTTCAAGCAGAGCTTTATTTTTACAAATGTTGGGGTGGAAATGATTAATACCTACCAAAAGTTTTGGAATTGGTCTAGTAGTGGCCTACGCCCGAATCCGCGAATGGGCTCCAATGGCTGCAACATAATTCTTTGGGGCAGTTGCGCCCGTGAAAAGTCTGTCCAGTAAAAGGGTAAGATTGTTTTTTGTTAAATCAGAAACAGTCTTGCTACAGGAAAAGAGGGGGGTGAATTGTTGTAGTAAGACGAAAGAAACTTACTCTTTAACAGTCTGTCCAGAGACTCTTTCCATAATGTTGTCAGAGACTTTGAATAACAATCTGAAACTGTCAGAGGCAAAAACAAGCACTTTTAGTGGACCTACATTTCAGGGGCTCAATTGCCCCGAAGGATTACGTTGCAGCCCATTCGTCTACTGAACCAACTCAAAAACATTTGGTAACTATTAGTCATTTTCCCATGCAATTTGTAAAAAGTTTCCCTTTAAAAGCTAAATTAAAAGACTGCAAAAGCTACAGAAACAATAATTTGATAACAATAATGCTCAAATAGTTTTATGCCGAGATGTTGGCTTTACAAGTGCCTTTCGACCTTGTTTCAATGATCAACAGACTGAACGTACAACTGAACTGAGGACAGAATGAATCCACACTGAATGGCATGGAGCATGAAGCATTCACTTCTGACGTACCTACTGAAGTGCATTTTAACGGTGATGCAGTGGCTTAGCTTCCAAAAAAGGTAAACAAACCACATAGTGACTACGAATCTTTGAACCGATCAAAATGGTCCGAATCAGCAAAGTGTTTTGGATTGTTTGTTGTTTTCTCTTAGTCATGCACTTTATCTCTGTTCTTCTTCCATTGTATCTCAATTCATTACCTAAGAGCAGTAATCATGAGTCACTTTTCTTCCCACTTATCCATCCAGCCCCCCATCCTGCAATTACAGGGAAAGTGCATCGATGCACCCTTCGCAAGACACTGACCACTGACAAAAAGACAACAATGCTGTTTCTCTCTCATTGTCAGTCTCTTTGCGCTCTCTTTTTACGTCTGCTATGACGAGGAATTATGAATAAATCTAATTTGCCTTGAGACGCAGAGCCCTTTAGTTTTTTTCAGCGTGCGGTGAAGCAAACAGAGGAGGTCCGGGGAGTTGATTCACTAAACTTGAAGGTGTGGTGAAATCCTGCTATCTAAATATTTCAAACAATATTTCCTGGTACCAGATGATGGAATAACAGACCACCCAAAATGCAGATTGTTGAGTGTGTGTGTGTGTGTGTGTGTGTGTGTGTGTGTGTGTGTGTGTGTGCGCGCGCAAGTGTATGTGTTGTGAGAAGGAATCAGGGAAAGCTGGAACGCACATAAAGTACACACTCACACTAAATATCCATCGTGTTTGAAGTGATTGTGGGTTGGACCTGCAAATGTGGTCAAATTATGCAAACAAACACACCACAATGAGAGGACCAAAGAAAACATCCTGCTGTTTACTACCTATACTGTATACAGTGGTGTGAGGTTGTTGGGGTAATCGGCACTTCCTCGCTTTGCATCGGGAAAAGTCATTTTGTTGTTTGTGATGCAGAAATAAATTCAAATTACTAACTGAAAAAAGCCCCAAAACATTTACAAAATAAAATTGCAAAGCTTCAGTGTATTTTATATTGTATCTGCAAACTCAGCCAATGGATATCTGCACCTCTTTACTTAAGTACAATTCTGAGGTACTTGACAAATGACTTTTTCTACAATACATTTGTTTAACAGTTGCTGTAGCTTTGTGTCAGAGATATGACTTTCAAGTCAAAGGTTTTTTAAGTCTATCAATGCTATTATGGAAATTACAATACAGTAGCACAATGGCCAAAATCAGACCAAATAGTAATTTTTTTATGGAAACTTATTGAAGCATATAAATCTGTCAAATAGTTCAAAGACAACGTTCAAAATTAAGCTGCAACTGAGCCCCATGATGAGTCTGAATGTAGTGTTGTACATCACTGCTCCTGGTTTTGATCTCAGCACTTCTCTGTTTGGTCGCATTAAAGTCATGATCAGTCCTGGTCCTGAATGTGATTTTACTGCCTAATTATTATTGCTTTCAAAAGACAGAAGTGCACAACAGATCAGACTTGAAACTGCTTTACAAAGGAAACAATAGGCTTTACTGAACATTAGACAGTGTGGTTCTCTCACCTCTCTCCCTCCCCTGGCTGTCGGTGCCTCATTGCCGATGTTTTGGATCTGGATCTTCATCCTCCAGGAGATTCAGCCTCTCCTCTTGTCTCTCTCTGTTCCTTGTGTGCACGTTGTCCTCGTCTCTCTCTCTCCCTGCGTGTACCTGTGTGAGTGGTGGGCTTGTGTTTTGCCTCTTATGTGTTTAAGCAGTTTGTTCTCTTCCATGTTCCATGGTGGAGAGGAGGCTGTGAGGTTCAGGTCATATCTGTTTGGTGACACTAAGTTGCTCAACGTCCTCCCGGATCCATTCTTCTTATATGTTTACAATCTATTTATAATTTAGTCATAATTGTCCACTCTGATTCTACTATGTTGGTCCATCCTCTATACATGACATCTATGTTATGATCTGCCCTGAAGCAGCGGGAAAAGGACCCAAACGCAGACCGGCAGTTCCAGCAACAAAGGATTTATTGAACATTGACAAAATAAAAAAACAGGGAATCGTTACAAACCAAAAAGGAGGTGGCTGGTGGCAGGCGGCAGGCGGCAGGCGGCAGGCGGCAGGCGGCAGGCGGCAGGCGGCAGGCGGCAGGCGGCAGGCGGCAGGCGGCAGGCGGCAGGGAGCAGGGAGCAGGGAGCAAACAAGCAAGGGGCTAACAAACACGACGACACTATCAAAGACAATGATCCGACAAGAGACAAAGGGAAGGGACCACTATAAATAATGAAGGATCTATTGTCGGTCTGTCTGTCTGTCTGTCTGTCTGGGATTGATCCCTCTGCTATTTATCTTCCTGAAGTTTCTTCCACTTTGTCCCTGTTAAAGAGTTTTTGAGAATCCGAATCAAGGGTTTAAAGACAGTGGGTGCCATGTTCTGTACAGATTGTAAAGCCCCTTGAGGCAAATTTGGGATGTTTGGCTGTATAAAAAAAGGAAGGGGATAAGAAAAGTGATCTGTATTATAAATGGTAAAAATTAGGATCTACAGAGAGATTTGCCAAAAGCTACACTTTATTAACTGACACCTGTTCTTGGTATTTGACAGTTTTCCGTTCTAGTTTGAGATAATGATGATAACTAATGCACAATATTGATAATTATATCTCGTCTATCCCTGCTGATGGTGTGATTCAGCTCATGCAGTTCTGTTTGGGTTAGTAAGTGCTGTGCGTGTATGTGTGTGTGTGACTGTGTGTGTTGTGTGAGGCTTTTACAGACCTGTCCACCTGGCTGTGTTTGGAAGGCCCCAGCTTTAATTCGGAGCCCATTTTCAGTCCATTATGCCGGGCCACTGGGGAGGCCACAGCAAATTAGAACTATCTCTACTCCACTGACTTCATCATTAAAATTAAAATGGCACTCGCTTCACCCCACCTGTCAAATACACACTTGCACACGCTGACCAGAGACCACACACAAACACAGACTCGTTTCTTGTGTGAAGATGTGCGTACCACACACTCCTTAACATCCACCAACCCTGACACATATCACACAAATTGACATCCCTTCCAAAGATACACTTGTGTAAAATAGATGCCCATCAGAAAAAAACTCTCTCTCACACACACACACACAGAGAAACACAGAGTTGTTGAGGGAATAGCAAGTGCCCTGTCACACCCAGTCAATTCCAATATCACTTGCCCAGTGGCATGGCATATTAACTGCCACTGTGTTTTGTCCAGTTTGGACCACTCTGCCAATGCACGTGTGCGTGTATGTCCAGATGTGTGTGTGTGTGTGTGTGTGTGTGTGTGTGTGTGTGTGTCCATTTACGCAGCAGGGTGTTGCCTTTGATACCAAGGCTAATGTAAGAAGTAAGAATGGCCAAATCATTTAGTTGATATAGCTTCAAAGCTGGTCTCAGCCCACACTGTGGTACAAACAAGATCAATAGAGGAGAATAGGGGAGACCCATAGAGCGAGAAAAGACGAGAGGAAGGGAATAGATGTACTAATATCACAGTCTCAGGTCCTTGCCTGTTGTAATCACAGCCGTAAAACTCGATAATTACACCAGTTTCTCTGTAAACAGGACTGACTGAGGGGGGAAACCAAAGCTGGTGTGTGAGTGATGGCTGGCTGGAGCTAGAGCACACATGTTTTGGTATACGTTTTATACGCTTTCTCTCGCACTCTTCAAATAACAAGTTGTGCAATTATTCAAATGAGACTGAATGATTTCAATTCAAATGAGTCTGAATAAGTGCAGTGAACCCCAACCACATGTATGAATATTTGTATATGCTGGCGTTTGCGTGCTCCATTGTGTAAATCTATTTGCACAAGCTTGGGTTCTGTGTGTGTGTGTGTGTGAGAGAGAGAGAGAGAGAGAGTGAGTGGTATGCAACACGTTGCTATCCAGTAAAAGCAGCGAGTTCCTGCTAATGCTCGTAAAAAGCAGCAAGGCTGGTAGGAGCGGTGCCGGCGTGAAACGAGGAAGCGAGTGTTTTCCTCACGGTTCACGGAGGAGTCAAAAAGAGAAGGAGGCGTGGAAATTAGATGAATTGGAGCAGCAGGAGGAAGGGATGTGGGTGGGGGGAGGTAGGGAGAGAGAGAGAGAGAGAGAGAGAGAGAGAGAAAAAGTGAAAACACAAAGAAAACGTTCAGCTGCGTGCGCCACTGGAGAGGGAATCGACTCGATGCCTACTGGCCATGAAGTTTGAGGAGTGTCATTCTGCTCCCGTACACTTAAGACAATGAGAAGACGCTTGCATGGCTGCAAACAGATTAAACTGAGAGAGACTGAGAAAACACTATCTGATGTGAGAGACTTCATTCTTTCTCTTGAATGATAGGGGCATGTCAAGAACAGCACACAAGAACAGCTATATGAAAATACTGAATTCAGAACAGACCTGCAACAATCTATACAAAAGGGATTTGGCATAATCAAGTGTTCATTTCCCAGTCAGCATGTGGGAGAGATTATTACCTGAGAATGTTGAAGCAACACAGCACAAACACACTTTTCTATTTACATTATAGATCAATAGACACCGTACATTTGAAACACAGTCTCTCTCTCTCACACACAATCACACGCACACACTAACAAATACAGGAGCAACTCCTCTAGACCTACACTTAATGAATAAGAAAACACCCTTTTATATATAGGCAAGGCAAGTTTATTTGTATAGCACCGTTCATACATGGATGCAATTCAAAGTGCTGTACAGAGAAAAGAACAAAAAAAAATAAAAAAGCAATAGTTAAAACTATATAATCATAATTCAAACAAAAGGAAATGAAAATACATAAAAAGGCAGTTTT
>JAVQJD010008963.1:0-15315 GCA_036023655.1 Nannoperca australis | reverse complement strand
ACTACAGGGGGGGGGGGGGGTATTTGATCTATAACTGTTTGAATTCAAAGTTCTCCTTGGATTACAAGGCACAACAGCCTGTGCTTTGTAATCCAGTAGGGGGTGGGGGTGGGGGCCTTTCTAAAATGCACTGTCCATCTGTTTACTGACTTTTTAAAGTACAGCTGTACTGTAACGTTAGCTTGTCACTCAAGTGAGGCAGCTGAGGCTCAGATGAACTTAGTTAGACCAGATTCGGTAAACTGTGGGAGCTAGCAGGCAATCACTAGAAAAAGTTCAAAATGATACTGCTTTTATCAAACCCTTTATTGTTTTGTCATGCAGTTATGTAAACAATGATATAAATGGTATTTTCTGGATGAGAGGGCAGTTTCACCTCCCTCTCAAACTAGGTGGACATTTTGACAGCTTGATTTTGTGTGTTCAAATAGATTGACAGCGCGATGATGGCCCTGAGAGCTCAACACACTGCAACTTAGATGTCTTATTCATTTTGGCTTGGATTCATTTGGCAGCAGCGTTGCAGTGCTACACTTCATTTTCAGCTTCTTCCTTATCTAGATAAATCTGACTACATGTATACACCAAAGTGCATAAACTTCAGATCTACATAACTTTGATTAAATAAACACCATGACATTTCTTTTATCAAATTCATTCTGTTATTAAATATTGAACCACATTAATATAATATTTTATAATATATATTAGTTTGTAATGGTAATCACTCACTTTTTTATATTTACACACCATCCGCCCTCATGTCATTGTTTTATTGCCGTAGAAATCTGCTCATTGCAGCAACAATGTTCTTTTTTGGGGGGGGTGGTATAAAGAGTGTTGGAACTCAGCATCACATACTGTGTTTTGTCTCAAAGTAAAATTGTTCTGATTTTAACAATTCTCATAAAACCATCTCCCTCATTTTGAACGTTTATCTATTTCCGTCCTGTTTTACTGGAGATAGAATATGAAATCTGACCTCTGAGGTTTGGATCTTTTGACACCTGTTTTTCCACTATGGGAATCATAGCAGTAATTGCTTTTGAGGGCTCCCTGATCCATTTACACTTCGTTCAGTTTCCCAAAGCCGAAAACATGATTTGTATTTGACACATGTCCTCTTTTCATCTTCTTTTATGTCTGAGCAGTCTTTGTGATGATGTTTATTTGGGGTAGATGTTGCTTTTGAGTTTGAGATCCTCTGGTGGGGGTGGGAAGCAGGGTTTAAAAGACAGCATTTTTTTTTATTTTCTGTCTTCTTTGATGCTTCATTTACACACTTTAACAAATGCATTTTTACAAATAAAATATTTTTTTCCCCACACATCATTTCAAAGAAGCATTTTCATAAATAAAAAAAACATCATCAATTCTTCCTGTGGAGTTATGGCACCCTCTTTTCTTGCAGTGTATACAAGCCCTTTGTAATCATACCAAATACTGAAGCACACAAACCCACAAGAACCAGACACCACAAACACTTGAATTGCAATCCAATATCCTCTCTGTTTTCTCCACTTTGGATCTTGAATATGGAGGTGTGCATTCCAATTATCCCTTTGTTGAAACATGAATGCCAAAGAGTGAAAACAATATCCTAAAAAACAAAGAGAGGAAGAATTTGGGTCTTAGCTGCAGGGGATTCATTTAGACTATATCTGAGGGAAGAACTGGAGAGCAGAGGACGGAAGGGGACCAATCAAACGTGCCTGCTGTCTGGTGGTGGGTGTGTAGTGGCCCTGCCACTGGCATTCACACAAGAATTGGACTTTAGCAAACATGTCTTTTTCTCATTTGTTAGCTTCAGAGCTCCTTCAATCCGTTTATCAAAGCAGCCAACCGACATGATTTCCACCGTCTGTTTTTCCCTGTTCCTCCATATTTATTCCTGCCTCTGTCTCTTTGGATGATGTTAAAATCGATACCAAGTCCATGTTTGTGTCGTTGTGTAAAACATTTCTTCCCGGGTTGCCTCGGAAAAAGCAAACTTGTCCAGAATGTGAGCACAGAGATCAAGCCGTTGCAGTTTGAAATGTATGTTTGGTCAGACACACATGCTTCTGTTTGCCTGTGAGCGGTTATCGTGTGTTCTTTTGTTCTATTGTTTTGCGACTGTGCTTTCATAAAGGACACACAGATACATATTGAGAAAGAACCTCTATCTCCCCCTTTAATACGGGCTGATTTATCCTGGCGGAGCACAAGGACGATAGCCTCCTCAGGCTGTGAATCATTCTTGCCAGCTGACTCTAATCACCAGCTAATTAATAGCTGATGTGCCGGCTTACAAAAACACGACTGCTATTAACCTGTACATGCTATTGATTTAGCCTTGCTTTAGGTGCTTTGGCGGATTCTTCGGGGGAAAACCGACGTTGGGGTTCTGATATTCGAGGAAATCAAAGTTTAGAGTGTTTACTAGCGCTCAGGCTGACTTCAAATAGTGGAAGAACTGGGACGTGAGGGTCGATTGATAAACTGTTGCCCTGCATTCTGTATTTAATGTTGAATCTACGTTTTTTTTTTCATTTGAGTGAAGGCCTGGTCACGCCACCATTTAAAGGAGGGGAATTGAATTGCGATTGAAACAAATGAGTTATAAACTGACTTCACATAATATCACACCCCAAAATGTGAGTTTTTTGCACCTCACTGGATCCGTCTAACTGGTAGTCTTGCTGTATGGTTAACTGTGGCGCAGCTTTGTTTTAATTGCTAAATGGTTTAAAATGTATCCATATCATACTTATTTAACAGCAGTTGCTGTTGTTAATTTTCTGAGAGATAAATCATCTGTTTAGCTTAAACAATCATAATATGAGATAAATCAGTGCTACAGCTATTTGACAAGCCAATCTACAGCTTTTTGTCGGGAGGCTTTATTTGCAGCTGCTTTTCTTCCTGCTGCCTTCATCTGCTCAGTTACATTAATGAATGAGATTTCATAGGAAGACGCATCTGCTGTTAAATTGCAAAACCAAAAAAATAACTCCAAATAAAACCACCTCCCTGACGATGCATGTTTTACAGCTCACAGAGAGGCCGCTGAATTAAGCGCGATGGAACCACGGCAAATTGAATCAATTTGCCTCCTCTAAATAGATGTGATTCCTGGAGCCTGAATGCTCAAATGAATAAGAAAGAATTTCGGAGGTTTAATGATGTTTTTGTTTGAGCCTTTCTTTTCCCTCTGCTTGATGAAGGTTCCAGAAGATCGAGCTTAAAGAGGAAGAGCGATATCAGATAACAAGGCGGCGTGGAGGCGCGGCGCGTGGTGTCGCGTGCTCCGCGCTGCAACCACCGAGGATGAAGTGACAGGCTGTGGTGGAGAAGGGGGATGGAATCAAGAGAGGGTGGAGCATATTAAACTGATAAATGGCCGTGTGGAAACTATTGAGGGCCACACACACACACACACACACACACACACACACCTGACAGAATCCAGATTTGTGTGCACACGTTGAGGCACACTCACATGTTTGCTTACATGTGACCAGGGGCTGGTTTAGAGACTTCAGAATTGGGGGGCCCCAACTGGCACACAAATAAAGACAGGAAGACTGACTGTAATAGTAAGATGTCTGAAGCATATACTGTATATATAGATTGACGTCCATCTTTATATACAGTCTATAGTCTGAAGACATGGTTACACACAACAATGCCACAGAAAAGACTGACACTCCTTGCTCTCATGCATGTTCATGTTGATATTTTGGACAGTCTGGACACTGAGGCCCAATTGAGGACCTTCATCAGCGCCGACCTGGAGAGAAGATGCCACATTTGGAATTCTGTGATGCAGGCGGTGAGACGTTCTGTTTTTGTTTTGTTTAATTGCTGCCGCCACGCAGCACGCATTTGTCTTTAGAGATTGGGCTTTGGCTGTATGTGTTATCATCTTGTTCTTGTTTTTCGAATCTGGCCTGTATACCTTTTGGATATTCATTTTTTGTAGGCCTATCTAGGCTGGCAATGAGCAAGTTACCAACCTAAAAACATACACGTTTAATCTTTTCGGTCCCTCCCTCACAAAGTTTTCTTTTTCCAAATTTATGAAAACGTTTTTGCAGAGAATGGGGCTGAAACGATTAAACATGTGTCTTTCCACCCCTGGCCCACCCCTCTGGCCCCACCCTTGCATGTGACGCAAAAACGGGCATTTACACAAACGGAGGTCAGCAAATTTATAAAGGACTACGTCCCACATGCATAAATGTAGCCAAGCACGGCCGACATTTCTCAGGGAAAGCCTGTCATCGTTGTTGACATATTGATCAAAAGTAGCCTTCCTTTTGTGCAGACGTTCTGCAACACTTAATGATCAACATGGAACACAAAGCTTCCAGCAGTGCAGACACATTGACATCCTATGATTAAATCAGCAACAGTGGCAGCATTGTTGACGACAATGATGATAGCACTGAGGGCACTTATCAAAGGAACGGACCGCTATAGCTTACAACCGCTGCACACAACCACAGATAGATCTTTATGGATGATGATGTAGGAAATTAATTTGGCCTAAAAACGAAACATTTATCATCAAACTGAGCGGTCAGCTAACGCGGAGTTCTGTCGAGCTCATGAATAATTGTTTCCAAGCGTTATGTTTTGCCTGTCAGTCAGAAGTCCTCTACGTTGGCTGTAATACATCTGAATTAAGCGCCTGGTGGCACTCTGTCACGTACAACCCGTCGTAAGCCGTTAAATACATAAATCGGGTTTAAATGAACACACACACCACTTGTCTTGCCTGGTTTGCAGGGTAATTCATCTTCCAACTCCATGATTCTGTTATGCAGTCAAATTGACAAGTAATCCATTGCTGGTGTCCTTGTTGTCAACATTAAGGTCATTTCTGATTGTTGCATTGAGTGAACAGACTTACAGCTCTGCAACGCTTTGCAGGGGGTGATGGAAAATACGCCAGGCGAATGTATCAATATATAGTGTATGAGCTGTAACATGACAACCTGCTATAGCTACAAAGTAAAAAAAAATCTTGAGAAACTATACTTTTAAAAGCTGTATATGTCCTTGTATGTGTCGTACCACATCATTTAAAATACTCTGTAGTGACTTTCAATCCCAGCCTCCTTCAAAGATGACAATCCTCCTTTTTTTTGGCAAGTCACACTGTACTCTTTGGCATGGTTGTTACAGAGAGCGACAGGTAAAGGCCTGTCCAATACATGTGAGGGAACTTTGCAGGCAGTATGGTACATATTTTTGAACAAGTGTGCTCAGGCTTTAAATGGATTACAGCTCATTATCCCCAATTACTTTTCAGAGTAAGCCGGGAAATAGAGGGAAAACTTGACATAGTGGTTTGTTTAAATTTTTTCCAGAAGCCTTCACAGAGGTACTGTATGAAAATATAAAAAGATTAATTCTTTTTTTTTAATTAGCGCACTTCAGAGGCTTTTTTTGAGGAACCAATCTATTTTTTAAGGTCAAGATAAAGAATCATGGTTGATTTGTAAATACATTTTTACATTATTTAATTATTTAATGGAAACCAAAAACTGATCTGCTTCCTGTATTTAATTATTATTATTATTATTATTATTATTATTATAGTTCTGTCTTTCAATACAGGCATTTTTCTTTTCCCATGTTTTTTTCTTTCTTCTTCTTCCTTGGCCTAGTAAAACAAGATCTGATATGGTTTTGTTGGGTGTTGGGACACATTTTTATATTTTTCTGCTTTTACTTTTTCATCCTTAGCTGTTTTACAGCACGTTTTAAATATTTGCTTTGATAAAGTTTAGTGCAAATAAGGTGAATTTCAATTGAACAGCACCAAAGCAGCTCTAATCCACAAAACAGCCACAGTGACGAGAGCCTTATACAGATCTTGTTAGGTTAGACACAAACAAGTTGCGAGTACACAGGTAGAGAGTCTGTACTCTCAAAAGCACCTGAGCTGTAACATCTTTCGTTGTCTCAGAGCATTTTGGGTGAACCTAAAAATATTTGTTGTGCTCTGCTTGGCTGTCAGAAGGATCATATCTTGTGAAGGGATCACTGACTGGTTTAGAAACCCAGCAGCTCCCACCAGTAGCGACTTTTATGCCCTGCCCATACTGCTAGAAAGATCATGTGTGCCAGCAAGAGCCTTCTGTTTTCAGTATGTATTTGAACAGACTGCCTGTGGACAGGCTATGAAACTCACAGCAGACCTGGTCTAACATCAATCCAAACGAGCACAATAACACATCATATCATGTCCATCTCCTCCCTGGAAGTTGATAAGCTGCCCCGTGGTACGCATTGGACATAAGCAACAACTGTGTTTATTCTGTTGTGTTTAGATACAGCACATGCCGCTGTTTTCTTCATGTTTCTGCCTCTTCCTGTTGCTGGTATATAATCTTAGTCATTCTCCGTGCAGCTTTAACAATTTCACAGCACAGACAGTGTTTACATTACAGTTCTAAATTATATTATTTACGTTGTTAGGTAGTTTGACAGTGCTATCTTCAAAAAATAAAACAATATTTGTTAGATGAAAGCAATACCGTTCTGATGTCTGTTTGCTAAACATGAAGCTACAGCCAACAGATAGTTAACTTAGTTTAGTTTAAAGACTGAAGGCAGACGGAAACAGCTAGCCTGGCTGTGTTCAGAGGAAAAAAGACAATAAATCAGCCTACCTGCCTCTCTAAAGCTCAACTAACAACTAACATTGTATCTAGTTTTTTATCTTTGGACCAAGTCTGGCTACTTCCACCTGCTTTAAGTTATTATACCGAACGAAGATAATTGGCTGCTGGCTGTAGGCTAAATATGAAGCCAAAGGACTTAGCATAAAGACTGGAAACAGGGGAACGTGGCTAGCCTGGCTGGGGGTCCTTCACCATTTGTGAAGGTCACAACTTAACAGTAATTACACTAACACTTATAACACTTAACACAACTAGGCTAGCTGTTTCTCCCTGCTTTTAAACTTGCTATGCTAAACTAAGCTAACCATCTACATTCATATTCAGCACACAAACACGAGTGCTTTTCTTAATGCTTACTTTGTGATTGTCTTTTTCCACATATTTTAAGAATAATTGTTTATTATTATAATACAGCACATACTGTAGTCAGAGCAGCAGCACACCTGACATCGCTGTAGCCTGATTGGCACACCACAGCTGCAGCTATCCCAACTATCAAACCTAAGAATGATACGGTTATAGTTGCTTTCTTGCCAACAAAGCACTTGTTTGTTTATAACTTAAGCAGTGAACTGATATTTCACGTTGGGTGAAGACGCAAAAGTCTCACTTTTATTTCAGCAGGCTCGACCAGGGCTGCGCATCAAACTCCAGCTGTAAGACATGTCAGACATGAAGACACACATTGTGTTGTGAGCACATTGTGAGCGACTCACTGAGAAGGGAGACTGCCTGGATGGGTCATGACAAAACCTAGACAAGCCCCAGTAGCCAAATGCAACCCCTGGAGCCGGTCTGCATCTCCCTTTCAGCCCACAGCCTGGCTATACACTCTCTTAATCCTGCCTGACTCAAATGTGTCCAGTGATTCACCCAGTCAGAGTTATTTTAAAATGTGTGTTTGTGTCTTCTCCATTCCACACTAGGTAAAAGCAAAGCATCCATTTCAACCAGATATTCTCAAATGCACGTCTTGTCACAGTAAATAATGGTTAATTTTTCATGCAGAAAATGATTAAACCATCTCCCACATTTATATCATAAAATGAGAAATAGCAGCATTGGGTGCATGCAGAAATATTTTGATTTCTTAACAAGGTGGATGACAGAAATTGCACCTTCCCTCACCTTCCATCTTATCATAGTTTTCTGTGGGAATGGCTGGTGCTCTTTTATTCAAAAATCTGCTCAAAAATCATTAAGCAACTGTTTATTATTCACCCTCTAAAAAAGCACAAAAAAAACAAACAAAACATCTGCTCTGCCATTATCATCCATCTGCCTTTGCCTTTTCTCCCTGCTCTCTTATACAGATTTCTCCTCTTAACCCGCAGCATGTAATAACTGTCATCTGCCACGCCAATGAGCCATGTAGTAAAACCGCCGGTCTTTATATTTATCTAGGCTAATCTCGAAGCCTTCACGACAGCTATTACAAAGGGAAATGATGGTTTTATTTGGTGCGGCTGGGGAGGAGGGACAGGAGAAGGAGTGGGACTCTGAATCAGAATCAGAATCAGAATCAGAAATACTTCATTAATCCCTGAAGGGAAATTGCTTTTTGATACAGTTACAATACTCGATAAAGTTATTGAAAAAAGAATAATAAACAGTAGAAAAATAGAGGGTGTAGAGGTGTAGAGGGAGGGTCCGAATATGGTTGGACCAGGGGCCGGAGCTGCTCCAGGACCAGTCTAATTAGGCTTTTAAGTAGAGGATTATAGGGCTTTAAAAATCCAACATTTTCTTTACTTTTTCTAAAGTTATTTGGTTTATTAAAAGGATAATAATGCTACTCTCACCAGAAACAATTGGCCCACAAGGTCCATTTCTAAATCCAGACCACTGTTTTAAAAAAGCTTCTCTATACAATCACAGGACATCAGCTGACCAGGCCGGCCACAATAATCAATATGCTTCTCATTATACCATCGGGGCTGCACATTATACCTCCAGGCTGCTCAACATAAACAGTCTGTCTCCAAACAATGCTGGCTCCCCCCCCCCCCTTCACTCTTCACTTCCTGGTACGGCGTGGGCCCTTCATTGTGAATACAGCCTCACAGAGCATTTCTCACATACAGCAGTCCCACTCTGTCCCTGCCTGGCTTTTCACCCAGCCACCCAAAAAAAAAACAAGAAAACATCCCCTTTTTATACAAGTTTACCAACATGGAATAAAAGGACATATCTGAATTTGAGTTCTTGTCTTAACCCATGGGTTTAAAATATTAAAAAACACGTATAGTTGAAGTTCAATAGTTGAAAGTTCAATAGTTGAAAACGAATGCTGATGAGTGATGTGACATTGAATAAAGGCAGGCAGTTGGTTTTGTGCTGTCAGGGTCCATAATGTGTCATCTCCTCATCCCCATGTTTCCATTACAATTAGCTTCTCAAAATCAAGTTAAGCATTCATGATGCAGAGTATCTTCCTCCCTCTAGTATCACAGACTTATAGGCTGAAGGACAAGATGAGATGACATGAAAGTAGATGAAGTTCCAACTAAGTTGCCCATTTAGTGCTGGAGACAAAAGTTCACAATCAATACAATCAAAAACGTGTCTCCATGTAATGGTGACATCACTGACTCTAAGTGCCTCTTTATGTTGACAGGCGTAATGTTTTATTTAAAAGCAACCGAGAAATTTTAAGTCCTGGTAAAAAAATAAAATAAAATAAAAAGTCAGTCAACTCCAGAGAAACTTGTTATAAAACAAAAAGATGACTCTTAATGTTAGACATATGCAGATCACTGACTGTAGAATTACAGATTTAGTGCAGATAGTCATGACACCCCTTGTAGCGGAAGTTATCCTTTTTTCTTAACTTCAAAAAAGGTAGCTGTAGCAATAAAAGTGATCCACATTAATGTCTTTGGATCATTTCTGTTGAGTTGCGGAGCCACAACCTGGTCTGTGTTGAGCAAACAGGGCACAGGGGTTAAAGTCCTCTAACGTGATCGTCTCTTCCCCTCACTCAGACTGATGTCTCCCAATGCAAAATCCCACGTTTCTACCATCTGTGCTATAAGATTCTTAAATCAGACTTTAGCCTGTGTGTTGCATTACAGCAGGTTTGCAGAGAAGGTTTAGGCTCAGACATCTACCAGGCAATAGAAGGTTAAATCCTGCTTGTGGCCTTTGGGCTTATTTTAGCCATAAAAAAAGCTTTACCTTTCATTCTGATGTGTTCTGTTAAACAAGCAGCGATCCATGTGAGCTGGCATGGTTGGTAATTCAATGACACTGTTTATCAGCATTTAGTAGAATCATAATCTGATTGTGTGATGATATCATGTTATATGTTCTGCAAATCTCTGTTGTGCAAATAAAATCAAAAGCAAGTAATCAAAAACTCATTGAGCTAAAGTTTAATTTTACATAAATGAAGAGTTTTGTCTGATGTAATCCAGAACAGTAGGATGCAGGCCATTACTTTATATGTGATTCTTTTGCCATAACTGATGCATATAAATATTGTAATATTTATTTTAACCACATCAGCCCGAGGGTGCTTAAAGCCTGTGCCTCTCAGCTTTGTGGAGAACTGCAGCATGTCTTCAGCATGAGCCTGAGTCTGCAGAGGGTCCCTGTGCTGTGGAAGACTTCCTGCCTAGTTCCTGTTCCAAGACTCCACGCCCCAGTGAAGCCAAGGACTACAGACCTGTGGCACTGACCTCCCACATCATGAAGGCCCTGGAAAGACTCGTCCTGGAGCAGCTCCTGCCCCTGGTCTAACCATATTCGAACCCTCTACATTCTATACCCTCTACACCTCTACACCCTCTATATTCTACTGTTTATTATTCTTTTTTCAATAACTTTATTGAGCAGTGTAACTGTATCAAAAAGCAAGTTCCCTTCTGGGATCAATAAAGTATTCTGATTGTGATTGTGATTATTATGGTCTGGCAGACTTATTGTTGAGCTCTGTTGTCTGTAATTTAGTTGGGTGAAATATTCAAATCCATCCAACAAACATGAAACAAACACAGTGGTGGTCAAAAGGACAGGAAAGGATTACACTGCACCCAGTGAATTAACTAAATGGCATGTCTGTTAATGGTAAACTACTTTTAAGGTATTCACACCTGGAACTGGAGAAGCCTGAGTGATGATAAAACAAACTAGCTGGTAGAACACAACCAACACTGGATGTTAGAGGCCAATACTGATACTTTATTATCATTATTTGTTTTTTAACATACAATATTTTTGATAAAGATCTTTCAAATTTAAAAAGACCCGGTATGTACAGAGTTGAACATTTTCCAGTAAACCTGTCACTGTCCTCTGCTGGACATATAATGAGGATCTCAATGAAATGTCATCTACTGGCACATACGCAGATACAGATATTGCTGTAATACGCTAATATTGCTTATATCAGCCTGTCCAATTTATCCATTGGGATTTACTAACCAGCCTAGCTAGTTGCTAGCATATATTTAACATTTTACACAGCCATAAACACTTTAAATGGGGAAAAGATTTAAATTAACAAAACATAACCAAACATGGCTGGTGAAAGTGAAGGTGGTGAAACATGTTAGAAGCATTTCAATTCAATTCAGTTGTATTTATATAGCACCATATCATAACAAAGTTATCTCGGGGCACTTTTTCATAAAGAGCAGGTCGAGACCAACTCTTATATTTATATTATTATTATTATTTATATAAGACCCAACAGTCCCACCATGAGCAGCACCAGGAGATGGCAAGAAAAACTCCCTTTAACAAGTAGAAACCTCGAGCAGCACCAGACTACAAATTTACTATCATTTGTAGCAGATGTGCAGATGAGTTGGGTGAAATGGTTGGATAGCTCGTGTCCAGGGCTGAGGGACTGACAACTTATGTCGGTGTTATGTGTTATTGTTGACATGGAATTGGCTGGACTTGTCCAACTAAGCATGGAAACATGGCTCAGTGCCTTTCTGTACAGATGCCCCTGCTTAGCATGATGGTCGCCTTGGCAAGAGAGGAAACGTTGGGGTGGGTTTTGAGGGATGAGGGGAAAAAAGAGACTGTAGCCAAAGCTTGAAGCATGACACCCTCAGACCAGCCATCATTCTTATTGAGAAAAACAAGAACACAAGACACAAAACACACTTCAGATAGCAAGACCTGCTTAAAATTTATTTTTAATAGTGATGACGTAATATTGATAAGTAATCATTTATGGATAAATACATTTCTTTTTTACCACAAAATGTTTTTGTGTAATTCTTCACTGTCAAACATAGGGTTCAGTGTTTGAATAATTTAACTTAAGAACCCAAATGTACCAAACATTAAAGTATCTGATAACAAGTAACAAATAACAAGTAAAGAAAATTACATTTGATTATTTCTCTGATATTCGTGAGACTAAGGACATTTTTTATTGATACCAAAGAAGTATTAAGGTTTGATACTCAGCCTTAGTGATGATAAAGTATACTGGGGAACATTCTGTGTCCTCAGAGCCCACCAATGAAGTCAAAACTAATTAAATAAGACCCATGTTTTAAATATCTGGTGTGGCTTGTAAGACATAAGTTATTCAATCCTTGGGTCGCAATGTTTTGGATCTGTTTGAATGCTTTCTTTTTGTTTTTTCAATTCAATTCAAATTCATAATTGCTGGCCTGACAGAGACACAGGAAGTACAGCATCTGAGTATAGCAGCGTCAACGTCAGGCCTTTGTCGGAGTTCATAATCGTCTGCCTGTTGATGATTTGCTGACAGGCTCATGCCAGCTCCCCCGACGGGCACCATGTAATTGACGGTGATCACTGGAGGCGTCTGACTGCCTCTAGTGCATCTTAATTCTTATGATAATGACAAAGTGGTGCCCTGCTGAGAAACATTACCACGCAGAATGATTCAGAGTCCCGCCGTTAACCGCAATGCTAACGAGTTGATATTAATGCTCGACTGGCTGGTGTCATCATTGGAGGAAATAAACAGGGTTAGCATCAGTACAGGAGATATCAGTGGAATTAGAGGAGGATTAAAGATGGCTGGTGACACATTTCTAAGACTTCTCTTTTACATGCTGATAATGATTTTGACAACAGCATAATGTCTTGCTTTCCTCCATCTGGTTGAATATTCGTCATCACTTGATTTGATCATTTCTTTTGCTATTAGTTTTGAAGAGCTTCTGAGTTAAATATGTGCCTTCTTAAAGCATGCTAGACCATGCACTGTGTATGTAACGTGAGGGGCAGGTAGAAGTTAAAGGTTTCGGTATGCTTGAAACAAACTAGTTTGTGTGACATGTTGTGCAACTATATCTGAATGCAAAAGTATTGATAATTGTTCGGAATGGCCACTGTTAAAGGTGTGGTTAATAGCCTGCCATCATAGAGCATAGATAGTAGATTACTCTGTACAATGAATAAAGTAATTCCATTGTTAAGAAGGAGGATAAAAGGATTGTTACTGTGGTAACTTTCTGTAAATTCCATCTGGCAGTATTAGAAACTCCTGGGCAGTGTTAAGATGAATGAACCCTTAAACTCATGGATTTATTACTGAAACAGCACTCCCACAGAAACGCATCCCATTGCATTTCTTAATACATAGAGGGTTTCTGTCTAAGGTCTGATAAAGTGCAAATTATACTTTCTGCACCCATATAGCCATGAGGGTCTGTATTTTGTCATCTTTTGTTCACCTACACACTTCTCCGCTTTTAATTCACACACAGCCCAGAATTTATGAGCACGGCGCCCATTTGTGCTGACAGCACATGTACAAACACGTTGCCACAGTGTAGTATAAACACACTTGGAAGCGTTTCCATTGTCTTGTCTGTGTTCATTTTTGGAGTCTATCCAGCCTGTAAACGTTGCTGCTCAAGGACACTTTGGCTACATGGGGGAGTGAACCCCGCCCCTTCAGTTGGGGGTTCATCTTACCAATTGCATGCCTGGAAAAAAAAACATCAGAAATGTGTGACAGAGTCATTAAGTGGACATCTGTTAGGGTAGCATCCTTTCATACTTCATCTTCTTTCATTTTTTAATACACAGAGGACGTCATCTGTCACCATTTGTTGCTGTAGCTTTATACTCTGTCTTATGTCCTCCAATTATTTGTTGGGGTAGTTCAAAGACTCGCTGTGGCCTCTGTGCTCCCCCACCTCGTTTTTTATCTCCCAGTCCTCTCAGAGCTCTGCGGCATCTTTCCACCTACCCCATATCTACTTTCTGTCTCCCTAGTGATTAGATTATCTCTCACCTTGTGGGCGTGCTGGAGATGGGCAATGACATTCACCCTGGCAAGATTAGGGAGTTCACACATGGATCCATGCCTGGTACAGACGCTCTGTAGCCTTCACTCAGAGAAGCTTTTGCATGCACATCACAAAGTCACATTGATGATACCTACTAGGATTCACCTGACATTGTTTTAGAAAACTGCCCATTGAAACCGAGCAAATGAAAGTCTTAGAAAGAAATTGTTTCCATTTAATAAATTGATAAAACTAAAGGCTTCTATTAGGCAACTGGTTTTGTATTGATCAGTTCATGTTTATAATATGTCACCAATCAATTAGCATTATTTAATTGTATTTCTCTGGCCAACCAGAAAGGTTCTGGACTGGAGTTTTTCATAAAACAGAACTACTACTATTCATAGATTTTTTCATAATCGCCTCAGAGAACGTTTTTTCAGCATAGCCTTGCATTTTACCCCTTGAAACATCTCCAAGGGAAGTTTTAAGGACCTTTGAGCTGCCAAATGAAACTGGATGGATTTTATAAGTGATCTGAGTAAAGGCACATCCAAGAGAAGAAATGTCACTTAAAGAGCTAAGTGTCAAAGTAGATAGCAGGGTTTTGGGAGTTTTTGTGCGTTAATTTATGCATGTTTAAAATTTGTTTCAACAAACATTTATTTGAGACTGTGCTATTTCAGTGTTTAACTTGTCTGTATTCCTACAGGCAAAAGAAATATGTTTTGAATACTTGTGTTTTTGGTCAATAAGCCAAAAATGATTTTGTCTCATGCAGAATGAAATGTATCTTAATACATTCATTCTCAATTGTTGCTATTTAGCAGAGTTTCTGGAGCAGGACCACACCCTGATTAAGTCAACCGCAACACTAAACCATCCTGCATAAATACCATCCTTAACCATCCCCTCGTTTCACTCTCGCTTCCTGCGCCAGATGCACTTGGCACGCACCACGAGCAACATTACGCAGCGTATCGAAACTCATTGACATCATGGAATTTGTTTCCTTTTCCCCGTCGGACGGCGGCCTGTTCCACGCTCCAAGTTTCCATTGATCCACGCTAGCAAACCTGGCAAAAGCGGACACTTCTGCCCAAGACCCCACTTTCCATAAGCGTAAAAGCCGTCCAGAAAGTGGGCGAGTTCAGAAAGTTTGTACACTGTCCATATCCCGCTCGGTTTGTCTCTTCTCGACATGACAGGCAACTACAAACCATCCTTGTCTCCCGGCCCAGCATTATTAATTAATTAATTAAATTTTAATTAATTAATTAATTTTATTAATTCAATTAAATTTTATTTATATAGCGCCATATCATAACAAAGTTATCTCAGGGCACTCAATCACATGGAGCCGGTCGAGACCAACTTCCACACACACAAAGACCCAACGTTCCCAC
>JAVQJD010008956.1:0-30838 GCA_036023655.1 Nannoperca australis | reverse complement strand
ATTCTGTTATAATATATTGTTATATTCACCTAGTTAGAAATAAAATCACTGTTTAATTCAGCCCTGGTCTGTGTATGGTGTTTCAAAGGCAAATTGATTAATCAATGCGAATCAGGAGTCTACGATTTTCAGAATAAGACTGATCGAGTTATAAGTTGCTTGGTTTATTATTTATTGATTGGTGCCATGTTAATATGATATCTGAACATCAATAAGTGTAGAAGTATTTATACGCTAAATCCCCATATTTGAAAGAATATTGTGTCTTGCTCCGCTCTCTGATGACAGGCTTTTCACACCTCCTTTGAGTATGGCTTTTTGGAACAGCTATAAAAGAACATTTGCCTTCCCATATTGTACGAACAAGGTCATTTCTAGCACACTGACATCTTAATCTTAGTAATAAAAAATATGTTGACTACAAAATCACTGCAATGCCAATGAAATAAGGTTATCTAAAAGAAATCAAATGTATTTTGTCTGATTACAGCACAATCATAGATTGTATAGTATATACACAATTTATAATATAAATTAGTTAATATAAAATATATAATAAACTAGTAATACAAGCAATGCCAAATGTTGGTCTGAGCAACAGTAAACAGCAGGTCAGGACGTGCAGCAGCTGCCGCTTCACAGCCAGACACAGGTTAATTGGGAGAAATGGGAAGATTTGGGCCGTGAGGGCCGGTGACAAGGTGGGCAAACGTTCATTTTATACGTTGATCATTCATCTCAGTACCCATAAAAAACTAAAGTAATCAGGGTTTTCCATAACAATACAAAATAATAAATTATGCTGAGAGTTGTCGATTACGTTTTGCTGACATCAATGTTGACGCAATGACTGACCAAATATTGTCATATAGATGTAATCAAATCTGTAAAATTATCCAGTATGAGAACATTTTTGCATATTGAATTGTTTGCACTAAAATAGAACTAGAACTTTGTGTCATGGCGAGACATCAAAGTTCATGAAACATGGTAAGTTTGTGGTCTCCTGGACAATGTACAGTCCAGTAATAAACCACTTCCTGTTTGACAGTGGAACACAAATCCCACGCCACGGGAACACCATTCAACAAAAACTCAAGCTTTTAGCAACAATATGAAGTTGATCTGATAAAATGTCAAGGACTAGTTTGTCCTAGGAAGAAGAAGAAAAAAAAAAGCACTAAAAATTGAAATCGTATAAAATAAATCCCTTCTCGTTGGGTTTAGGGGTAGGGCTCCAAGAGGGTTTGTTCTATGTCTGCACATGAAAGATGAATACCAAATGTGGTGGATCTAGGTGATGTACTGCAGGGGCTTGTTCATTAATATATAGCCATTTTGCCACACCCATGTGTGAGAATCATAAAATCTCAATTATTACCATTTGTGACACGTGTGCAAAATGTTATGCTTTTGAGCATGTTTAGTCCCTCAAAAGTCCAACTTATCTGGACAAATAATTTGAAATACAACAGGGTCATCGCACAAGTTTGTGCCCCAATTAGGCCTTTGGATTAGCTATGGTAGCTGATTACATGGGGGGTCTCCTTCCAGGTCATCTTGTCACTTAACCAGACAGGCAGTGAAAGACTTGAATACTTAAATTTGCACTTTGCTACTTTCACAGCCATGGGTATCATATTTCTATACCATATGTACCATTTGCTTTTACTTGTGAGCCATTTAAAGACATGCTTGCATTGTGAGAATTTAATTAGGATAAAATCAGGTCAATATTATTCAGGCAAACAAGGTGGGTACTACAGATTCTGCATTACAACAAGATGTGTTTCGGATTGAATATTTGGTAAGATTTGAGAGCAGCTCTACTAGCTGAAAGTAAAAATCTACATATTTACAGTGAAGTTAGTAATAATTTGAATGCTAGAAATCCCAGTAATGCTAAAGACCAGAAAAATACTCCTAGTTATAAATTGGAACAATCTTTTAAATATGTAATGTGAGCACAATATGCTCTGCATGAGGCTAGTGAGACACCCATAAATTTAACAAATTTCAACATACATCGATCCTTCCATCACAAGCTGCAAAGACTGCCATGCAGTGATGGAAACCGATGCCCAGTTAAAACTTGGAAAAAGGAGAGTAAAGAAAAGTCAAAGAAAATTTAACCGGCTAACTAGGCTGACTTTCATTCAGGAGGGCAGGAGGACGGTGGTGCAGAGTTGTCAGGGAGATGGTCCAGTACTTTGTGTACACCAGTGTCTCGGTCTCCAGTTTCAGAGTCCAATTAGAGTATGTACACTGGATTCAGCTGTCAGGTCGCTATCCAACGCTGCTTCATGATGAAAAGGCTAATCTGTGGGTGTGCGGAAGGGAGCTGGACAGCTCACGACAAAAACAACTGGAGCAGAGTAGATGAGAGAAGACAGTGTTTCCCCAGCAACCTTTTCACAGCAAAGAACGAAGGGGGGGGCGGGGGTGTAAGGCTGCAGTTTGGGTTTCATAAAAAACATTTTGATTTGGCCGCACTAAATCCAACATTAGAAGTAAAACCAGTACTTTTGTCTCTTCTTTCCTTGTTAACAACATGCAGTAAACAGAATATCAAGTGCTAAGTAGATTTAGGAAAAACCCAAATATTTTACCAGGAACAAGTGAATCTTTCCAGAAACCATCATATAAAGTCAATGAAAAGACATGTGTAAGCAAAGCCATGCATATTCAATCAAGTTGGTGCTTATTGAGGATAAGGAAGTGGAGTTCCCCCAAGGGTGCGCGCGCGCACACACGCATGTGCACGTTATGAGTCTAGAGAACTGAAGGCAGCTCAGACCAGGACTGAACCCAACAGGCAAAAACGACCCAGAAGGCGGTGCTGAACAGATCCCAAGAATGACTGGAAGAAGGATCAACCTCAGGAACCCACACAATTCAGCCGTCAGGATGAGACGACAAAGATAGTTTTAAAACAGAACAGGGAGAAGACAGAGCTGCAACTGAGATGTGAAGGAGGATTGTGTTGAGACTTGCCAAAAAAGACACTGAAAAACTGGATCACAAACACCAACTGACTCAGCTACTGTTCAGCTGTCAGAGTACTAACACAAACAGACAGCTGGGTTTTTGGCTGGCATGGATACAGAGAGAAGACGACTCGCAGTGGGAACACACACCAAGGAAACAGCGGAGAAGCAGAGAAAAAAAGTGAGGGAGTGATGAAACTCCTCTTTTTGCCTCAAAGCCAGTTTAACCCAAAGAATTAGACTGAAAAAATGCGGTTTCTTACAACTGATTCTGTGTTTGAGGATCCACAGTGGCCCAGCTCCCTTTAGCCATTTCTGTTAAATCAATTCTTCAATAAGAGGCGCATTTGAGACAAGCAGCACAGTAAAGAGAAGGTGAAGCAAAAAGGAGTGCACAGGGTAATTGAAAATTACATTAGCACAATGTGCAGCTACAGGTTTACCATTCATTTGGTGGTTTAACCTGCACAATTTTGTGCACGAGTGCGGTTAGTACTCTCAGCCATACAATTACGTTTTCCCATGATGCCATCCACACTTTACCTTGCAAGGCAGCTGGATTTATGAGATTTTAATGCGTTTCAAAAGCTTTTGTGCAATTTAGAAAAAAGAAAATATTGAAGCCAAGCAATCACCAAACGCTTTCCAACAGAATTCTGGACCTGCTTTACCATGTCTGCACAATCCTGGATTAAATCAGAACGGTCTTCCTCAGACATGATGTCACAAGTCTCACAATTTTTCATGAATTTCTTTTTTTTTTAAATAAAAACATTTGGTGATGCAACTTGGAGAAATTAGGGGCATATCCATACTAATGCGGCAGAATCAAACACAAGTATGAATCAATATTAAAACGATTAATTGCCTACAGTTTCCACGCAGGATTCCAAGAGATCACAGACAAAACTGTCTGTGGGACATCTTTACAAGATTTACCAGATCACAAAAGTCCTGTTTCACAAATTACTGTTGCCAACAGATTGCAAATAAATGTCACAAATAAATGTGTGAGACCTACAATGGGGGTCTCAAAAGGTCATGCATAAGTCAAGGTGCAAGTATGGCATTTGATTATATAAACGTGTCAAAATGAAGAAGAAGAAATTATCTCATGTTGCAAATTTGTGCATAAACATGAATGCTTAAAATGACAAAAATAAAATGAGTTTCACCACTGTGGTGCGGTGACTCACCAGGTCTGCAACGTAAACCATCAGCAGCCAGCTCCTGGCCCTCTGGACACACACAGGTGTATCTGGGGGAGTGTTTGTTGATTTGAGGAGCAGGCAGACACATGTAGCTACAGCCTCCATTTTCACCTTTCTCTGCACACCAGTTAGTACCTGCACACAAGAGTCAACAGGTCTGATTACTCTGACAAACAGAAAATCTACACATTAGAGACAAAAAGCAATGTTTGTCATTAACACTCAATAGAATCATTACAATGTGCAATTGGTGCTAGAGCTGCTGAACCCACTGAGAATCAAAGTTGTGGTACAGAAATCATTTATCACATATTAAACCAGTGCTGGAAGGGGCTGATGTCTCATGTCAAAGCATGAAAAGTCACATGATCTAATCTAGACTACCCGGTTGAGTTCAATATTTCAATGTATAGGAAAAAAGCTCAGTTTGAAAGTTCACTTGACCTTGGTAACGGCAGACTGAAACTCTCGGCTCTGGGTCCACTTACTAACTTGTTCCGTTGCTATGCAACATGTTCAAACATTTTCTTAGTAAATGTAGGATTTCTCAGGTGTTATCTTAAAAGTTTAATCTTCAAGCTCAACTGAGCAAACAATGGCAGTAAGCGATTGTAGTAAGCGGATAAGATGGTCAAAAAACTGGCATGTTGGCACCACTTCTTGGTTCCTTCCATAAATCACAACTAAATTATGTCAGTGGCTAGTAGACCTGTGTCAATAATGGCTGCATGATTACAGCTAAAATGCTCATTCTTATTAGAAATCCCTGTACCTGAATCATGTGTAATTACAGTAATTTCTGATTAACCTTCATTAACTCACAGCAGCAGCTACTGTATAATAAAAAAAATTAAATAAAAAGCCCTAAAATTGAGGTTGTGGTGATTTCACAGCAACCATTAATGTCCGATTGTTCCTCCTGCCTCTCTGCTTGTCTTCCCCCATGCCCTTCCAGCAGGTTCTTACCAGACAGCTGGATCAGCTCATGGTACACTATAATGTCCTGGGGGTCATTCAGGTTGCTGGCCAGCGTCACCACATCAGAGCCGGTGAACTTGTTTGCACCGTAGATGGCTTCATTTTCACCATCTGTCCAGAAGACGCGATCCTGGAGAGAGGACAGAAAATATTTTGATTAAAAGCTTTAATAACTAATCCTGAAGCTGTCTATACAAGAAAATAACAGACGAGGCCACGGTGCAGAACACCACAAACCGCTATATCAGGATACCTGATATTAACATTTGATGAAAAGCATGAAACCATTGATAAACTTCTCTTGGCATTAATGAGTATTTTTGGTTTCACTAAGCAAAGTTAGTTTGACCATGAATCATCAGTATTGTTGCCGTGGTTAATTGCAGCAGTTGGAAGTATGATATACAGTTTCGATAAAGAATTTCAGTGGCCATGGTATTAATATGCATTTTGTGCAATCACTACAATTACAACCTTTATTGTCAGACAGAATGAAGAATGTGTGAATGAGAGAATAACTGCAGCAGTACCTCAAAAACAGTGAGAGCGAAGGGATGAGCCAGGTAGTTTTGAGACTGGAGTACTTTCTTCCTGTTATCTCCATTCAGGTCGACGCTACAGAGCATGTGCAGTTTAGAGTCGACCCAGTACAATCTGCCTTTGATCAGATCTGGGAGGGTATGAAGAAACAGAGGAAAGGGGAAGCAGGTGACAAATGAGAGAGACATGGAGGAAATTCCAGTGTGGAAAAATGACAGGGCAGAGAAAAAAAAAAAGGAGGGATAGGATAATTATACAAGGTGAGGAAGGAAAGAAAGAAAGGAGTGATAGAGGGGAGAAGTCCACATGCACAATGAATAAAGTGTGTTGACAGAAAATGAAACCAGAGAGTTGAATAAATAAATAAAGGGATTAAATAAAAAAAGATTGCAGAAAGGGATAAAAGAGAAATCAAGTTCAGGAAGAGAAAGTTTGAACAAAGGAGAACATTTGATTATATGATCTGGTCATGTGTTAGATGGTATAAATAAACACTGAATCACAACGATTCATTCTTTTCAACTTAGTCATTAGTAAATGTATCTCATGAAGTGGACTGATGGAAAAAAGTGTGCCAACTTCCACTGAAACATTGCACCAGAAAACGTTTCAATGTGTTTAAAAGGATTAACTTTGGAGTATCTGAAATGTAAAGTATTTGAACAGGAAAAGGTCAAAGCACTGAAAGGAGTTGAGGTGGCAGCTGAAAATTGAAGCACTGAAGACAATATGGATGACCAAAATTAGTCTCTGGGAATCGTCTATTGAAATGTACTAATCCATAGATATTTTATATTTGAGTTAATCCCTCTTGAGAGGGAAGATGATTTAGAGGGACTGACACCAAAACCTAACATTTATATGGTTGACTGGAGTGTTTTATTCTTCTCAAGTAAGAGTGAACAGCAGAAAATAATTCAGAGAATTTAAGCAACCCAAAAATGCAGAGGACCCCCACCAGCAGATGTTTAACACTGATAACTGTTTTAGAACTTTATTTCTCATTTGATGGATGAACAGTGAAGAAAGAACAGTGTTCAGTGATGATGTGGACATACAGTAGATGACTCATTGGCTCTTCAAAGTGAGTGAGTATTCCTACCCAGGGTGATTCCATTAGGCCACTGGATGTCAGTCGCCACCAGAACTTGCCTGTCCACTCCGTTCATACCAGATTTCTCAATCTTGGCTGGCTCGCCCCAGTCAGACCAGTACAGAAACCTACAGATCCAACACACACACACACAAAAAGATCTGTATATATATTATCAATTGGAGATAAGAAGGTTTCACCTAACATCTAAACACAAGCTGGCTTCCCACCCACCCAGACAGCGGATCCACAGCAATAGATGCCGGTTCTTTGAGGCCCCTGTTGAACAGAACTTTCTGCTTGGTTCCATTGAAGTTGGCAACAGAAATGGTTTTGGTGCTGAGATCAGACCAGTACAAGTTCTTATAAATCCAGTCCACAGCGATTCCCACAGGAGTCTGGACATTGTCTATCACTTTGTTGTGGGTGCCGACGTCCGCTCGTTTGTCCAGAACAGTGCTGCAAGGAAGAGAAAAAACCCCCAGACACAATGCAAGTCAAATTTGAAGATTCAGATCTACCAAGAGTGCCCCAAGTAAAACGGCAACAACAGTGTTTAAATTCCTCTTTTATTTTCCACAAAACAATGTTGTTGCAAAAAGTCTGATACAAAGTATTTGATCAATTCATATTTTGACCTGATGATGGCGCTGTTATCTGGAAGAGAATATCCCCAAACATTTTTTTCCTGAGGAAACAAACTAATAATAAACATGTTTGATTGCTGTTTTCACTGCCCACATGAAAATCTACTTGAGCAAACTTGAATGTGATTGATTCGTAGTATTGGATTGTCAAACCAGATGTATCTTTAAAAATCGGGGAATTGTGCAACTTTGCGCTTTGTGTTCCTATGCATGCTTTGTGTGACTGGGGTGTGTAAACTACCTATAAATGGCCTTCTGGCCGAGGTCAGCCCAGAAGATCATCTGCTGGTTGAAGTCTGCATCAAGCGCCACTGTGTTCCTCTGCTGCTCCACAATCTGAGTGTACTCCTTCCTCTCCAGACCCAGGCGACGGATGTCACGGCGGTTTGTGAAGATCAGGCAGGGCTCTTTACCTGAGGTAAGGAAAGACAATAAGAGACAAACACAAGGTCATGACTGAAGGGTTTATTTGGCTTTGAAAACAAACACGATCAGGCTGAAGGATACAGTGATGTCTTTGTCAACAAGCAGCACAATAAAGTCTTTACTGCAGAAACACTAAAAACAGCATGTGATCACTAGGCTAGAGGATGACATCCGAGTCTGTGGCTGAATGACAACTCTGTTGCCTCTGATGATATTTCAGAGTTTTCATTTAATGCCTACCACGTTTGAGGTTCATTTCTATGACTTGAGATTCTTCTAGCATCTTTTGTTTTCACTTACCCAGCTCTCACTGATTTTGATCACACATTTACAAAGCTGGTTTTAAGATTTCAACTATAATAAACTGATCTTCAGGTTAAATACTGACTTCAGTATGTAAGAGGCCAGTGTTTCTCAACCCATCAGGAGGGTTGTGAGATAAAAATAAAAATAGGATACTTCTACCACACAAATGCATTTTTGATTAGCATTTTCTCCATCACTCAATAATTCATACGCATATCAATAATACATATGCTATAAAATACAGGAAAAGAATCAGATTCAGAACATCTTGTTTGTTTCAAGAAGAGCCTATTTGGTAAAAGCAGAGTCTTGATCTCAGTATGACAGTACGTTTTCTTGGACTTGTTCATGATTGGAAAGCTGCATTATATGCCCAGTTGACAGTTCAGTAACTTCACCTATCAAAAACTAAAGTGATCTAAAACAGTCCTGTGATAAATGCTATATTCAAGAAAGTCATAATGTTCAGTTTATTAGGAACCATTTTGTGTTTGGTGGACAACATATTTCAAAACACCTCAGTGTAACAATGCAACAGCACCACAAACTACAGCCACCAAAATGACCATGCAGTTGGATCACAGCCTCTTGTGTCTGTGCCCTCTCAGTCTGGTGTGGCTGTATAAAAGTATGTTGTGTCATAGTTCTCCACTGTCTAAGGGTGACTTTTAAAGCACTTTCATGGTACCTAAACCAAAAATGTCCATACTCTTGAAGCCTTTATCTACATCTAAATTAGTACAAAGGCCAGGAGACAAACATACATGACGACGGGATCATTTCATTTAAAAGATGTTTGGTATACATGAGTGATTGTGTAGATGATGAAAGACCAGATTATGTTGAGTATAAAGTATTCTTCACTGAGTATATTTGAATTAAAGTATATTCCTGACCTTGAAAACAAAACCAGTTCAAATTAAGCAGCATTTCATTTGTACAAACCCTGTGCTGTTCTATTTCAGTGAGTTACACTGTATCCCCAGCTGCTGACTCACCAACAGCCTTGCAGACTCCAGTAGTGGGATCCATCTGGTAGCCATTGTGGCATTCGCACTTGTATCCTCCCTTTAGGTTGATGCAGATCTGACTGCAGATGCCAGGGTTCAGACACTCATTGATGTCTGCACACAAAGAGGGAGACGGTGGGAAGGGGTAGGAATGAGACAGCTGGTATCCGACACGTTTAATTAATCAAGTCTGCTGAATTCTTCCATTTGTGTAATCAGATGTTTGCACACGGCTCTACTACAAACATTACAAACTTGTTTTATTTTAATTAAAATAAGTTTTTACAAAGAAATGAAACCCAACTATAATAGCTGTTGATATTTTGCCAGAACACTTTAGCAACAAGCTGCTCGTCAGAATTAAATGTTAATATAAATGGTTTCAGGTGTTTAGTGGTTTTTTTACACTTGGGAGTAGATTAAGCTCCTCTGTTCATTCCAGATGGGATTATACACATTTCCCCAATATCCATAGCAGTGTCCGAGATATACTCAATTGATTTCTGTGCTCCTTTTGTAGACTGATAGAAACAGACTGCACAGCTTCCTGAGGTCTTCATGGGACGCATGATTAATTATATTCAGTCTAATTGGGAATGGTCCTGTTCTGTGGACAGCTGTCTCAGCAACAGAGTCAATGGGTATTTTTGGACCAAACAGTTCTGGACACATGACAGGAACTGGCCACATTTGTGTATTCATGATTGATGCTACCCTTAAACAACACTAATGATGCGTTTTGACAAAAGAAAAAAAATGTATTTGCCAGTACAAATATTTACAGCTATCTGATCTAAAATGGCTCTAATGTAAAAGGTCACCTACCTCCGCAGGTCTTGTGGTCTATAAGTTGAAGTCCAGGTGTGCAGTCACACTCAAAGCCGATTACCATGTCTTTGCAGATGTGAGAGCAGCCGCCGTTGTTCAGAAGACACTCGTTTAGATCTGAAGCGAAGGGAAAAGTTGTTAAAAAGTTTTAATGTAGTTAACATTTTAAATCGTAATCCTGTTGCAGTCGTGGTCACTTAAAAGCTATTCAACAGGCAGTGACAGTTTTGGCAGAAGCTGTTCGCAATCCTGATCCTATGTAGTTTAAAGCTACACAGCATTTGTCATTTGTTTCACCTTGCTGGTATATAGGGATAGTGTCATTAACCCACAGTGTGACATGATCGCAAAGATATTATTCAGGGTAGTTAAGGCAGCCCAGAACGGAAACTTATTTCGGCCATGTGAGTTAGTCATCTCATAAAAGAAAGTCGGAAAGTAATCTGAAAATCGCATCTCTATAGTTCGTTTTCTAAATCCCCTGGTATTTATTTAAAACAAAAACAAAACAGTCAGCTTAAATCTGCACTTTGAGGACAACCTGTAGCCCAGGCAGCTGCAAGCTCCCAATACATTAAATATGATCAGATACAAAGTTCAGTATTCAACTCAGAGTCCTCTTAAAAAAACCAAAAAAAACTAAGTACAGCTATTTCACTGTTGACAAGGTAGCAGCAAGTTCTTTGATTTATTGGAAAATGTATAAAGATGTCCTTTTTCACTCTGTACCGCATGCTGCAAACCTCTACTCACCAAGTTCTCTTTTCTCAGCCAGCAAAAAACAACACTTGAAACAGCATTATTTAGATCAATTGTACAACATTCTTCTTATTTTCAAGTGTAAAGTCCAGATTTTGGGAGTCTTTGATCATTTTCATGATATGCCAATCTTTGCTGTATTGTCTGTTGCATTTTGTATTGTGGAAAGCATAATACATTTTGGCCGATTTCTTTAAAGCATCAAAAAGAATTATTTAGAAGCACTATTTGTTCTCACATGCTAAACTGCAGAATGCATTAAAGCAATCATGTAGTTTTACACCGTTTGCCCATATAAAACTCCTCTTTCAGGTAAAAGACATCTGAATGTACTGAAAAGCAATGTTTCTCCTGAGGGGGATCATTCAAATATAAACCGATTCTTATGCAAATATAATAAAAGTATACAAAAATCAAATATGTTGATTGATTCTCACATGTTCTGCCACTTCTGGGAATATATTTCTTGCAAAGGCACACCCACTCTTTAGTTAGTTCCTCATTTAAACAGGCTCAAATAAATATCTTAATTCATTTACTGCGTTCAGAAACTCGTCACTATTTGGGATGTTGGGCACCAAGGTATTAATCTGGCAACCTCACTGTGATAAGACACCAGGAAGCGGCACAGAATCACTGCTCACTACCAAACCCCCCCAAAAAAAGCATTCCAGCATGTATAGCAGGCAAATTGAGGGGCTGCATTATAATCAATACGGTATTGTTATCACAGAGTGGGATGTCTTTTTCAGAACTACAATCTTTGGTTTTAAGTGTGATTCTGAGGCTACAGCTCAATGATGTTGGTTTTAGGTTCACATTTTGGATCTTTAGAGACCGTGTACATTTTTCACAGAACACACAAGTCTTGAAAAAAAGTCCCTTTGGAAAAAATGCAGAGTCTGGCTTTAGATGGGCATGAACTAGATTTTTGAAGATTTCTTGTACTCACTGCATTCCTTTATTGGTTCGTCGCTCCAGTCGGGACAGTCTCGGGCCTTGTTGCACACTTTGTTCATCTCGATACACTCCCCGCTGCGACATTTGAACTTCTCCGGCCCGTTACACTGAGTCACTGTAGAGAGATACAAATTATTTTACATGTCAACAGTAGTCGCTGCTTACATCCCACATTCTTTAACTTTTACATACAATACCTACCTTTGAAAATTCAGTTACACAAAAAATTGCTGCCAATGCATTATTGCATATCAGGATATAACTTTTCTTTCACAGTTGCTCTCCAGTCCTTGTGCTAAGCTGAGCGCCTCTCGGATCCATCTTCACACCCAAGACATGAGCTGCATCGATCTTTTCATCTCACTCAAATTGCTTTCTTGAAAATAACAGCATTTCAAAAAATGTCCAACTCCTTATTAAACGTGTATTTAGTTTTGACGAAGTTTTATAAACCTGAGAGTTCTTCACAGATCAAAAAAAATAAAAAATAAAAAAAAGGGTAGGCCTACTGACTTATAAAACTAGAAACACTGACTAATTTCTTTGAGCATTCTGAAGGAGAAGCTGCCATAAACGTCACATTTTAAAGTCAGTTTTCAAAGCCACATTTTATGCTACTAAAGCAAAAACAAAGACTTGTGGAAAAGATTTTGGTTCTTATCTTCTAGATAGCACACAAAAATAAAACCATGCATTAAGACACCCTGAAGTGAACCTCAGAGCACGTACTGTTTTTGCAGCTGACTTCGTCTGATCCATCGGCACAGTCTCTGAGGCCGTTACACTGTCTGCTGCCCGGGATACAGCTTCCATCATCACATCTGAACTGATCCATTCCACAGGTGCGCACAGCTGCCAAGGTACGACACAAACACACGAGTAACACATGAAAGTAGTGATGAATAAACCAAAAAATTTGATCGACAGAAAATGAATCAGTTTTAATATCTGTGTAATCATTTCATCTGATTTGTAACAAAGGATGTAGACTTCACAATACTGAAAACTTGTGCACACAGATCACATACTAATCATAAAAGGAACAATGTCAAAACTACATTCACTCTGCCGTGCTATTGACAATGTATGTGGTTATAATATTAAAATGCTGGATTTTTGTGATGAGAGCTGGTCGGTACATACGACAGTTGGCTTCGTCGCTGCCGTCCTTGCAGTCAGGGTCTCCATCACACCTCCATTTCTTGTGAATACACTCTCCTGAGCGGCACTGCATCTCACTGGACGAACACTTGGCTGGCGGCGTTGGGTGACGGCCACAACGAGACGGAGACTCATCTGATTGGTCCTGCAGTGGAAAGACACCAGACGTTTCAGCGAGGGAGTTTATTCATGCCTCTCCTGAAAAACTACAATTAAGATTGCTTAAAGATTTCTTGCTTTTGAAACCAATAGGGAAACTGTAATTTTAAAGATGAATAATAATGAAAAAGTGTGTTTTAGCCCAAAAATCATTTTGTGAAAGCTTTATTTACTGCTCGCTCGCTCACTCACTGTCATCAACACTTGCTCCCCTGAAGCTATTTTAAGGGTTGCAATTTCTTTTAAAAAACCAGTTAGAAGGAAAAATGAGAATAAAAAAAAAAATATAAAAATAAATAAAAAAATAAAAAAAACTTACTTTGCCAGGCACACTTACTTCCTGAAGTCTTGTTGATGCCGAGATGTTGCCAGGCAACCGCAAGAGACTTCTGAAAGTAACTGCACCCAGCCAAGATACATGCTGTATTCAAAACCGCCAACACAGACGAATTTTCATGGTCGCATGTGGTATCAAACTGTCAAATCGATTTATTCTGCAGTATGCTAGGCCGGGCTTTTGGAAACCGGGGGTAAACAGCACGGCCATCTGCAGCACCTCAGATCCTCACTTTATAAAAACAGAATTTGTTTTACATTAGCCACTGAAGGAACGAGCAAACGTTAACAGAATCCAAATCAGCACGCACTACAGTCCACCCTCGATGTTTGACTGACGGGTAATCTGAGGAACGTGCAGCGCAGAAATGGCAGACAGCTTTTAGTACTCAGATCTCAGAGATGATTACCACTTTAATTAGAATTAAAACTGGGCAATCAGACAGAATGGGATCAACAGGAGCAGCAGGAAGAGTTTCTCACACTTTCATCATCTCAGAAAGTCACTGACTCATGTGGGAGCAGATTAATGAAGTGTGAGAAGTGTGTGTGCGCACGTGTGCGTGCCTGAAGCTCCAGACCTGTTAACGCTGACGCAGGACTGGCTGGGTGTGAGAGCAGAGAGGGAATAACAATGATCCTCCAATGAACACAGGCTTTTAAATGATTGTGGGTGTGAGCGTTTGCATCCCCCCCACACACACACACTTTCCTGCAAGGCCGTTAGTGATAACCACACAGGTAATTAACAGGTATGCAGCAAATCGCAGACTCAGTGGAACTTGTTCTACAGTGTGAAAATATTGTTAGGAGTGTCAAAGTGTTTGTGTTGCAGGTCAATAACCACAGGATGTTATGAAAATTGAACTTGCAGAACCGGTGTGTGTGTGTTTATTATAGTAAGATCTACTGAGAATAAGAGTGAGCGAGCTGCACAAATCCTGAACAGAAATAGATTGTAAAACTTATCTATAGACTTAACTTTAGAATTTTGTACTTTCTCAGAACCAGAAAGTCATTGTATCATTTCAGTACAAGAAACGTATCAAACGCTCTTGTACATTTTTGTTTACTATTTTTATGCAATTAAATTAAAATTATTTCAAAAAATTAAACAAACTAAACTTATTACAAGAAAGAGGAAAGCATCAGCAGGTTGATGCTGAACCAGTGTAGTAGAACGTAAAGCTGTCAAGCTCAAGAGGCGGCAGATGATTAGAGGAATTTAGCTTCAGTATTTTATAAATTTAGCAACTCTTCTACCTAGAGAGAAGGGGTCATATTTCAGAGAAGGTTTTTACGTTTAGAACAGAGACGAGTGAACCATGAACCTTAAATAAAACCTTCACCTAACACTGAAATCGGCCAGAACAAAAGCTGGTTTAAATACATTCTCCATGGTTTGATTAGGAATGGAAGTATTTAGTTGATTACAGATTACAAAATTACTGATGTTTTTCAACACGTCCACTTTGGTTACAGGTCAGGTTTACTGATGAGAACATGTTGCTAAGTTCTCCATAAGAGAGGTGCAGTAGTTTGCATTGGAGCAATGCACGTCTAACAGTATTCTGAAGAGTGAACTTGAGGTCCTAGAATAATCAGTAGGCATCAACCATTCAGCAGGCTTCTCAGACTTTTCTATACAAATCTGCTGCAATCATTTACTGCATAACTGAAAAAAAAAGGGCAAGACTACAATTCATGAGGACCATATACAGGCTGAGTAAAAATGTCTGGCAAAATTCCTGCTTCTGTCACTCTGACGGTGCAATAATGTAATCTTTAATTACTTTTGACTTGTAATCTGCTTTTCAGAGTGTGTATATTTCACTCAATTCTCCAACAGTGTATTAGTGTGTGTGTAGCATTTTATGTTCCTCTTACCTGGCAGTCAACGTCATCGTCACACACCCAGCTGGCCGGGATGCACGAGTTCCCACACTGGAACTCACTGGGAGCGCAAGACGATGGAGTACACTCCACCTCATCCGAGCCATCGCCACAGTCGTCCTCGCCGTTACACACAAAGTTCCGCGAGATGCAGCGGCCGCTGGCGCATGTGAACTCGTTTGGAGCACAGGTGATGTTACCTGGAGGCATTAAGGAGCAGGGGAAGAGAATGTGAGGCTGAGAGAGGGTTAACAGTTACAAAATCATGTAACTGACCATATATCAGCAATAAAAATAAAAAAATCCTAAAATCTAATTCATCCTGTATACAGGTCAAGGTATACATTACCAGGAGTGAATTCATCCACTGTCCATTACATTTCTAAGCTGGTTTACAAGACTTAGTGTCAGATTCCAAATGGCAGGCATCACTTCTTCAAACTTCATTGACAAACAAATCAAGTAGAACGGGTCTTACTAAAGCTCAGTGATGTGATGCTTTCACTGGGTGACATTTTCAAATAAGATTTCTGCCTGACTAGGTGGTCAAGTACAAGTGCTGTTTTAATGAAGTGGGAAGGTCAACAGCTCAGCCGTGAAGCGGTAGACCTCTAATTCACCAAATGGGGCTGCAGTAAGTAAGTAAAATCCCTTCTCTCAGTTGCAACACTGATTAGAGTTCCAAACGGCCTGGGAAGAAATGTCAGCACAAGAACCGTTCGTCAGAAGATTCATGCGTGGCCTAACAGCAGCACACAAGATTACCATGAACAATTCCAAGCTTTGGTTGAGAGATGGAAAGGACACTTCTGTTGGACTTTAAAGCAAAGTGCCAAGTGTAAAGTCTGGTACAGGAGGAATAATGCAGTTTGATGGTTTTGGCTGGGCTCCACAGTATAATGAAGGGAAATCTTAATGCTACCCTTTCCTGTTTCAACATGACAATGCCCCCATGCACAAAGCCAGAGTTTTGTGTGGAAGACCTTTCCTGACTTCGACACCATCCAACACCTGTGAGACTAACGGGACCACGGCTGTGAGCAAGGTCTTAAAGCCCAACATCCAGGGTGCACCTCACTAAAGTCCTCTCGGCAGCCGGGTTCCAAAGTCTGGTGAAAATACTTCCCAAAAAGAGTGAAGGATGTTATAGGAGCATGTTAAAAAATGAGTATTAAACAAGTTATGTTTACATTGTCTTAATCAAAAGAGACATTGTGCTTATCCATGAGGTCTAACAAATGTGTTGAGTGCATTTCCATGCTTACGCAATACTGATTTAAAATCTCCATGTTTACTTGCCAACGGTTTTGCCTGTGGCATTGCAAAATATCTTGGTGTTACAGTCACCTGTTGATGCATTGTGTCATATCTATACATTTTATTTGAATCACATTTGTGTGACGTATTTCACCTGGGTTGGGAACATGTCTGATTACCCAGAAGAAGCTGGGGAGAAAAAAAACATTGCTGGGAGAGGTACGTCTGGACTGCTCTTAGCCTGCTGCCACTGCGCTCGGGCCCCAGATAAGCGGCAGAAGATGGATAAAATGTACCAGCATGCTACAAGGCTGCTTCAGGATTTTCTGTTAGGTCCAATTATTTTCATTTTTCCAAGCAGAGCTTTGCGCTCTGCGTAAAAGGCTCTTAGTGTGTTTATGCTGCACAGTGTTTAGGATAAACAGCTGGAGGATGAGAAGTAATTGACGCTCACATCCATGAAACAGTTTGTGCTTGAATAAGTAACAGGATATCAGCTGTTACGCCTTATAAATAGTAATTAGATCACCTCTGACAAATTGTATCATTGCCCTTCTTAAAGCCACAACAGTTCCTTTGTGTTTGTGCAAAAGGTTGTCTGCCCATGCACAATATGAATCAGGTAGAAGGGTATACAGCACAGCTGCAGGGAGGTTATAATTGGAGCACAGGATGATTTTATATAACATTAAATCAGTGAATCATGTGCTACAGGGAAGTTAGGTTGCTGCAACGATTTTAGGACCAAAGTCAGAGGCAAAGTCCCAAAGTCTTCTCCAAATGAAGCCAAGAAATGTGGCCTCGTTTTGCTCAAATTTGCAGAATTTCTACAGCTCTCCATATCTCAGGTCTTCGCCTTAAAGTGCTCATCCATCACTGGCAAACGCAGGACCAGGAAGTGAATAAAAGGAACCAGGCATGAACTTCACGTTTTTTTTCTGGACAGCAACTTCTAATTGTTAATCCGAGTATCCAGCCCACTCAGCCTGGCCTCCAGGTCCTCTAAAACGGACCTACAGGAGGCTGTGGATCCATGCAACATGGACAAGGACGGACATGCTACTTGTGGTTCAAATCCAGCCTCTTATCTAAAAAGATAAAATAAATATCCCTCCCATGTGTATGTCCACCTACCACAGTTGACCTCGTCCTCTCCGTTGTCACAGTCTCTCTCTCCGTCACATTTCCAGAAGATGGGGATACACTGAGTGAAGCCCGCTCCGCAGCTAAACTCGTTCACACGACACGTCCTCATGTCTGCATGGACAAAAACAGTCAATTTACGGTTTAACTTTTGTTCGGTTTTGCATACCAATGTTTTATTCATATGTATAGCTTTGCGTTTTAAGATCACTGGTGCTTTGGCCAAAAGGAAATACATTTGAGACACTCATACAATATTCAATAAACATTCCCGTTTATGCATAGGATGTCAGTCAGCTGCTGAGAAACAATTTTTTTGTTTAAAGTACAAACCTCATTGTGTCAATCAGAAAACCAATCAGTGCAAAATACTGATCTAAAGTGAACTGACTGCAGCTGAATCAGATAGTTCAGTTTAACAAAGGCGTTAACCACATCTGTCCATCTAATGACAGTTTTTTCCTCAGTTCCTCTGCAGATGTGGGACTTCAAGGCCATCTTCAAGCCTTTAGTTATTACAAATTCAGTGCCCAGATCAAGCTTGAGATTTTCTGTTCACTTGTGCAGTGAAAAGTTGCAGCAGTGTAAACTGGTTAGTCTCCGCTTGAATGAAGCCAGCTGATGGCGTCACCTGCAACTCAGCTTGTCAAGTCGCACAGGCGTTTTACTGCGGCGTGATGGTGAACCTCGCTTCTGTTAACTCGACCAGACAACGATAAGCTGTTACATAATCCAGTTTTCTGGAGTTTGATAGCCATATTACTACCATGATTTTTATTTAAAGTTAGTGTTGGTTTTATACCATTAATGTTTTATAATAATTTCCATGTTAGTTAATTAAGCTTAAAATTCCAGTCAACTGGAGGGTAAACTCAAGATCTTCCTGCATCATTATAGCATGTTTTAACTATGCACACATATTCACCCCCAAAAGTATTTGTATCCATAACATTTCTGCTTCAGGACTTGGTTTGCCCTGTTATCCCTGTGATCTTCCACTGGGGAAAGTGATAAGCACATAAAATCGTCCTGTACTGTGATCAGAGCTGCTCAGTGAAGCAGCAGATGAAGGTGAATTGAAATGTAGCTCCTACATATCCTAGAATTATTGACTACGAGGATGTAGCTTTGTTAATAAGCTAGGTGACATAAGTTGCCATATTTTTGAATCAGTTGTGTGTTAGGAGTATTTGTGACTGCGTTACACAACTCAATGTTTGACAATGTCTCCAACTACACTAGTTTATTGATCATGTAATGATCAAGAAATCTATATTGTAGTTTGCCAATTCATTGGCACCAAATGGAACATTCAAATGATGCCAAGCCAATGTGATAACCTGAGTTTCAATACAAGTAAATGTTTGCTACCTTAGTTCAAGAAATAAACACATTTGAAACTTTCCCCCCCTCTTTAACACTTGAGGTCATGGACATATTGCGGTTAGTGTTTTGGTTGACAGTGGGTGGCATTAAAACCCCACAGTGAAGAAGTTTCACCTGACAGCAACAGTGTGAACTTGTGTAAACTTAACAGGTTACACCCTGGGTTTAAGTTGACATCTAAGTATTAATGAAGGACTGAGATCCTGGTTGTCTCTGTTGCAGTGAATAGAAACTGCAGCTCACTTTCTTAATTCAACACTGCTGCAAGAAAACTGACGTAAACACAACCACAGCACAAGGCTTTGACACAGAAACTGCCAGGAGACAGAGACACACACACACTTCCCTGGAATGGAATGCACTTGCCAAGTCATGTGTAACAGCTGGTCAAACAGTACAGTGATATAACAGCTATAGTAGCTGGGTTGACCTGCACGTACACCCCTGCAGCTATGGCTGGAACTTAACATAACCTTTTATAAAATAAAAAAAAGCACCCAATATGGAATGCTGTTAAAGACCTTCAGTTTACCAACACCTTCACAAGTGCAAAACTAAACATGTACACAGGTTGTATAATTTAATCTACACAAGTACAGCCCAATATCAGAAAGCAGCCAAGTCTAAAGAGGGAAAGATCAAATGGCACAGAAGGACTTTGTCCTTAAAGTTGCAAGTAGGCAACTTCTAATGTAGAATTTGTTTGAGGATAACTAACCAGAAAGAAATGTAAAACTAAAAGAACCATCATTTCGGAAAAGACTTGCATTGTTGTTTATCTGTCTTTTTGATACCACCACTGGGCGGTGGACAAAGTCAGAAATATAAAGATTTTACACAGTGGGGTTAATCTTAGCAAGTACTTGCTATAACCAGTAAAGTTATTTAAACTTGATAAGACAATTGGATAGACCTACAACCAATCAGAACACAAAACGTAGAGTTAAGCAACCCTGACAGAAGAACAGCAAACATCTTTCTCATCAACAAAGAATGTTCCACATTAGCGGCAGCTCTTGGTTGTTTAGGATAATGCCTCAACGGTGCTCCTCTGGGCTACAGTCATTGTATCAAACCCACCCCGTTTTAGATCAACTATTGTGATTTGCCCATCCGGGTCTGGTTGGATGAAAATATTTCTGAATGGCAAAGGGATCCGACTAATCTGTCAGGATAAATAAAACATGAGGTCACCGATTGTCTGGTTCCCATGCTATGGTTTTACATATTTATACAGACGCCTAGCCGTCTATTTAAATTATACTTAAATGTTGTTAAAAAGTCTTACGTTTTAGATTTTAACCTTTTATAACCATTTTGTTGACAATTTAACATGCTAGTATTTACAAGATGCCCCATTCTACAATCCCATAGGCAGACTACTTTATTATGCAAAATTCTAATAGCCATGTTGTTGGTTGCAGTGAATAAAGTCAATGAGCCTTGCTCCCTGTAGTAATGGAAAAAGGATAGCAGAGTCTTGTGACAAAGGTAGGATCATATACAAAGGACAGGGTGATCAACTCAATACATTAACAAATTCTTCCACACGGTTTTGAGCCAATATGTAATAGGACGAACAAAAGCTCCATCTACCATCTGGGATAACATATCATTAGAACAGAAACACTATTCTACAACTGCCACCCCCGACTTACTTGTCTATTATCCAGCAGCTCCTCACCTTCTATATTTTGTCTTTCCAACACTGCAGAAACTCTGGAAGGTCTTGGCAACACCCCACAGCTTTGAATAACTTGTGCTTTTAACAACTCCCCAAACTGCAACACTCCTGTTTTGGCAGAGACCACCACGCATCCGCATCCAGGAGTGCATAAGAGAGCTGCCCCAACTAAGATGTAGCTTTGTTTTCTTTCCTGCCAGAGGTAAAGAATTTATTTTTATATTGCTTTCAGCTTTGTGCATTCACCCTGCTGTGTTGACACACCGCAGAAAAAATAAATAAATTCACAGGGCTGCTCTGCTCACATGAAACCCTCTGCTGCTCCAACAAATATCACATCACAAACAGATGAAGCGTGGATAACTCAGATTCTACTTTACATTTAGTGTCTGCTAAGAGCTTGATAAAATACAGTTTTATCATTTGTACAAAGTGATGATTAATATAAAGGGATACCCAAAAACTTTAAATCAACACCCACAATTACATTAATCAGTCAACTTGGTCCATCTTGTAGTTTTCCATTGGTATGTCCCAGTTAACATCTTGTCTGCTTTACACTTGTGGTACTGTCAAGTCAATGTCATTTCAAGTATACTGCCCAGAAATCACATTCTTGGGGAACACTGCCCATAGATTATGCTTCAACTTTTATTGGGTATAATAAATATAGTTCAGTCCATCTCCAATTGAGGCATGTGTATCCATGCACACTTGTTAAACAAAATGCCTGATGGTCTTTGTACTGAAGCTATTAAATACATTTATTATGCGTAATGACAATGTGCTGGATGTTTTCTCAATTTCATTTGACTCCCTACGCACCTTTCAGCAAACAGGTATGCAAAGATTGCTTTTCTTTGCTCACATTGTACCAACCCCAAGCATTCGGTTTTGTTAGAAATGGCTTTGAACTCATTCAGATGTAAGATTTAGATTATGCTGCACTGGCACACAGTAAAGCTTTAGTACCTCAGAACAAACAGTGAAATGGGTTTGATAAACAGCTTGACAGGACAGTCTTTTCTACTGCCAAGATGTATTTAAAAAAAAAAAATAAAGGTGCTAAAGATCTCATCAACCCTCAAGCGAACCTCATACGCTTTTCATCCTGGTGTTTTGCAGTCTTGAAGACAGACCTGAGGTTCAGTATTTACTCAAGAGCAGCATGGATGAAAGACACTTTCTATCTTTAGTCAACTTACAAAAAAATGCTTGAAGCATTCAGGAATATGCATTTCAAACCAACAAGTGTGGTTAAGTGCCTTCATCTTGCCTCTGACGTTTCTCTGTACCTGAGGAGATGCCAAAGTCCATTTTTCTTTACAAAGGCACAGTAAAGGCAGGACACATGAGATTCTCATTAAAAAGCAACTTCTGTGTGAACACTTTCAAATCATCGCTCCTCCACAACATCTCAGTGAGACCTCCCATCACAGTTTTTACAGCTGAGCAGCTCTGCCTAGTTCTTTATTTGACAGGGTTGCTCACAGGGGACTCCTCACTGCTTTTAAGTGCCTCACTGAATTTCTGCAAAAGTGAGATACTGCAGGAAGTCTCTACCATGCACTTTGATGGCCGTTTGTGAAACTCTAGCTAACCAACTCGAAGAGTCAGCCGTATGTCTTTCAGTTTTCGGCCTCAAGGAAACAGTTTTCACATTATCTCAGTGGTGGAAAAAATAGTCAGAAACCTTACTAAAGTATACAGCAATTTGAAAACACTCCATTATAAGCTAAAGTTCTGCCATCCAAACTTTAATTACGTTTACATTATTTGGTAACTTATTACTGTAAGTTAAGGCTTTTGTTTGCTGGTTAAATAGACAACTACAGTTTAACTAAATAACATTCTTACTAAAATGTCTACTTGAAAGCTACTGAAAAGCTAATTGGCATTTTTAAGCTTTCAACTGCACAATATTGCATTAGTTTGTCTTGTATTGTTTTGTCTGTATTCTCTTGTTGAGTTCTGAGTTATGTGGTTTTTATGTATGTACCTATGAGTTTGTGTTTTCGTGTGTCTTGTGTTTTTGTTGAGTTTGATGTATTTTTAAAGGCCCTTCTGGGGACGGGAATTGCAAATGAGCTTAGGCTATAAATGCTGTGTGTGGCATTGCTTTATGCTACATACTTGTGCCTAAATAAAATATACTACCCTTTTTACCCAACCTTGCCGCTGCTATGGGATGACAAACGGTTTCTAGGTATGTTTAATGCTTTAGCCTGAACATGTGCTCTTCACTGCAGTAATTAAGGCTGCTCACACGACCTGACCTCCTATGGGACACGTTTGTACAAGCCTGGTTTAATGCTGTTCATTTTGTTGTGCCTTGTTAGTAATCTGCATTTATGTGCTTTGCTGCTATGCAAACCCCCGAAAGAACCTGTGTTCCAAGTAATTTATATATAACAGGAGCATGACCCGTGTACAGCAGTGTACTCCCAGGTGACCGTTACATCAGAAAAAAAAAAAAAAAAAGCATGCAGCATTATTTACTACACTAAAAAGACATGAGCTCTGGGGCTCACAGTCACTTGAGCTCCGACTATGTCACTTCTACACATCTGGGTTACACAAAACCTTTAAAACACATACCCACACAATGTGATAGGAGCTAATTGTAATTGAAGCAGTAAATTAAATGATTTTTTATGGTGGTATAAGTGGTTTAAAACTAAGTATAATTCTTCAAAATTACCTGAGCAATGAAATGTACCCTAATGTCTGTTGTGGTAAAGAAGCTTCCATCAAAACAAACTGAACTAAATCTGACTTGAAAGCTGAGGCATTAGAGATGAAACCATGTACTCACGGCAGATTTCTACGCTCTCGTCGGAACCGTCCTCGCAGTCCGGCTCCCCATCACAGTGCCAGCGCTTCGGTACACACTGGCCGTTGCGACAAACAAAGTCCACCTCCGCACAAGTCTTTCTGACTGGAGTGGGAGAGAAAACAGAAATGCATTCATTACACTTAGATGAGAAGAGAGAGACTGGCTTCATGTTCTTCAATGAAATGTCTCAAACAAAACGCATTAATAATCGGAAGGGGAAAAAAAAAACAAAGCCATCCACACACACCAATAATATGAATTACAGTACACCTTTGTTTTAGGTTAAGGGGGTCATAAGATTACAATTTCTTGCCATGATCATTTTTAGAGCCTTTGAGTGACAATTATCCATTTACTAACTTACAGAAAAAGCTAAGATTCCAGCAAAGTCTAGAAAAAAAACTATTTGTTGTTGCAGCATTTCTATGTAGATTTCTCTTGCGACCCACTGGGCGCTCCTAAACCCAAGCTTGGAAGCCTTATGATACCATCATGCCTGTACTTCAGCTGCTTAACCGAATATTAAAGTTAGCATTACAGACTGACAGGACAAACCACTTTATAGCTATGAATCCCAGAGGTTATCGGCTGAAACCAAAGATACAATGCTTACAATTGTAACAGGAGATTCTGACAACTGTTTACCACCTTTTAATCATTTTGACAATAAAAAAATAAAATAAAAAAACTAGAGCTACCTGCTAGCCTGAAACTGACAGGTCATAATCTAAAGCAACATCCACCACTCTGATGACGTTACTGAATAACAAACCGCCCCCCACAGCTTTCCATCTATTTGAAACATCAAAGTCACACAAAGTGGTAACTCTTCTTTAACAAAGCCAGAACCATCTTGGTTTAATTTTATATGCATGCTGGTGTTACGGTGGGACATAATTAACTACAGCTCAGTGAATGTGCCTGCGACAGGCAGCAAAATCAACGGTGTCCAACTAACCCTAACTTAACTGCGCTAATGAGAATCGAGGCTCTTACAATCTGAATTACAACCGCAAATTTCATTTAACAACAATCATTCATTTAGGCCCATCTCCAGATCATGATTGTCTTGCACAAACCAAGGGAACAAGAAAAAAACAAAGAAGACCAGGAGAGATGAAGCAGATTGCACCATAAATAAATGGTTTAATGCCAACTTGTCCACTCAGGGCTTGAATGTCTCTTTGAGGCCTTTCAGTCTGACCAGAATACAAATATGTACCCAAGAAACAGCCAACTTCAATTTGAGCCACATCAGTAGCAAGTCACAGCGAGCCTCATTATAAACCTTTATTAATTCATTTTCAGATTCTCATATTTCATACATCTGTGCTTCAGTTCTATCTAAGCTGAAAGTTAAAGCAGCTCTAATCTCCCAGTGACTGAATTACAGATGGACTCAAATGCAACAAAATGTCAGACGCTGTGAGTGTGGCATGTTTACGTCTTGTCTGGATAAATGTAGTATAATGTACATTTCCACAGCACTAACTCCATCAGCACAAGACCAGGACGTATGCCCCACTCTTGTTCTGAGAGGTTTTCTACCCACCAATTAGTCAGTTGCCTCCATTCGGCCATTTTGATGTTAAGTAATGAATCATTGAAACGCAACACTTCCTTGCAGATGTTTCACATTAAAAGTCCCAATGCTGTAAGCCTTTGTTTTGAAACATCAGCCCTGGAAGTGTTGCTGTGGATATACACACCTGAGTTTAGAATGTGAGCCATTAAGAGTACAGGTAATCTGTTACCTCCTTTGCCAATTCATTTTTTGCATATATATTTTTTTTTATTTTTTTAAGGGGGTCTTCTGGTTCTCAGGATTTTTCAACCTCCATATCGCCCTCCACTACAATCAGCTGTTCATCTCCCCCTCAGTCCCTCATTTCTTCCACTTACTCCCTCACTCCCAGTCTCATATGACCCAGATAGATTAGGGACAAAAGAAAATGGAAATCTGGAATGTATTGGAAAGATACAACCCCCGCACACACACATGTCATTTCCATATTTAGCTCTGCTCTATCTTCTACCTTCCCGTCACCAGGTCATTCTGTCCCATGGGATGCTGGGAAGGCTCCTGGTGGGGCCAAGCTAACATGGAGTTCTGAATGTCATGTGACGAGTGTAAATGTAAAAAACTGTATTCTACAGTGTCTCTAGGCACTTTATATAGAATTACATAAGAATGTGTATATTATGTTGTGTATGACTATCTGCTGGTCTGTGAAAACAACTGTAGTACGTGTTTGATAAAAGCAATGAAGGCAAGTGCAGCGCACTAATGTAGGGTTTCATGCAGTGGGTATTTGTGGATTATAAAGACAAAATCTACACTGTTTTTCTGAAGGAATGTGTGAACAAGCAAGGTACTCTTAATGTTTTCAGAAAGGTTTTAAGTGAACCATTACACAGGAAGTCAACCTCAAGTCTTGCAGAGGATATTCAGTATAGCTAAAACAGAGCAAGTCTAGATATTAGATGCTATAGTTAGAATGTTACCATTTGCATTATTTAGTGACTCAATGTGCTTTATGTGAAATAGCAGTTGCAAAGACAAATCAGCTTAAACTGAATATGTTTAGCTCTAGCCTGTTGTTCAGACTAAAGCTATTTCAATAAGTAATTTGCGGTTTTAAATTGTGATAGTAATTTGTGATAACCTAAAAGACATTCATGACTAAATAAATCAGGAAACCAAACAGATTAGCTACAAAATAAAAAAAAACAACAATTTGAAGTCCTACAACAATGAAAGAAACCTGATTCCAGGTGAGCGGTGTTACAGCCTACTGCAGTAGGTCTCTTTCTGAAAAACACCAAAGCTTTGAGTAACAGTTTCAATACCGACCAAGTTAAAGTTATTATGAACTGTTCATTCACATTCTTTACCGCCCTAACGAACATTTGCATCAGTTGGGCTAAAAGGCTAACTTAAAGTTAAATACATTAGCGTTTCTGGCACTAGTTCTAGCAATGCAAAAGCTTATCTGGTAGGAGACCTTTCAAGAAATGAAAGACTTCATTTCCAACATAATTTACATTTTGCTCACTGTCAGGAAAACATGTTTAATTCTAACCAAGATGGAGTGTCATCCATTCGCCCACACTTCATCAAAAGGCCACATTAACAGTGTAGACTCAATGTCCAGCCCACAGTCTACGGCACAGGAGCAATGAAACATAACAGTAACATCCAAACAAACATGGATTGTGACAACTTTTAGGAGGCCAACAAAAGAGAAAAAGCATTTACAGAGAGTAATAAAAAATATGGGTGCCATTCTATTTTTATAATTGTCAAAAAAATCCCATGAAATGAGCAACATTGTGCTAGTCCCTCTCTGAATACTTTGACTTCCCACTGTCGGTGGTTCTACGCCCATAAGTTCCTACTCAAGATGTAAAACCTCACCGATATGTAATTTCCTATTTTTTTAACTTTTGTAAAGGCTCACAAATTTCTACAGTAAAGTGCATTTGACAGATCATTTTCAATTGTAGAATCATACACATCTGGTGTTCTAGCAAGTACAGTACATCCAGAAGCAGGACAGTATGTAGGACTGAGTCAAAATAAACACATCAGCCAGTGCAACAGTGTGGCTTATTAGTGTTTAATAGTTTCAAGAAAATCTACCTCTGATTATTCATTCAGACATTGCTTAACTGAATGCAATGCTTTTTTAAATATACATTATATTATTTCTGTATGTGTGTCCAGTAGTCTTCCATACTGGCCTTCATGTTGCATGCCACGAGTGTGATGCAGAGCTGTGTGTGCCTCACCGCAGGAGTTCTCATCACTGCCGTCGGTGCAGTCCTCGTCTCCGTCACACTGCCAGACGGATGGGATGCAGCGTCCGTTTCCACACTGAAACTGGCTGGCCTCACATTCCGTCTTAGTACCTACAGAGGGAGACAGACACAGAAGCTGTATGAGGACAATTGAAATGATTATAGTCCCAAAAGTTTTCATAATAATTTACCGTTTGTCCTGGCAGGGTTCCCTGCAGTGCTGTAATTTTAAAACTAATTGTTTTACAAACAGAACTAGCTGGCACTCGGAGCAGATCTCAGCTACCACTGAGCTAAGGTGGAGGTCCAACAGCTCCACATGTTGGATTTCCATAGGAAGATGATTTCTTCTTGCCCAACTTGTTTCACATTCTCACAACTGTACCTGAAGTGACTGGACCTCTGCTAACAACACAATCATGGAGAAATACATCCAGCTCCATTTGTGCAAGTAACTATTTATACTGGCTCTTGATCTGTTCTATGAACACAAACAGGAGAGGATAAACCTTCCTCAAAGGATGGTGTTTGCACACTGCTGATGCCTGACCTCACATCCCTGCGCATGCATTTGAAGGTGAAGAGACATCAATATTTTAGTGGAGAACTACGCTTCAGTGTCCTGGAAATGTCACCCGGGTAACATCTGTTCAACTGTCGTCCAAAGGACATCAGCTGTACAAAAACTGACCTAGTAGGAATTTTTAACCAGATCTAAAACTATGTAGAACCATGTTTCTGACTTTGAGGTGATGAAATGATTAGGATGACAGTCTCCTGACAGTTATTTAAGCTTTCCAAACAAGAATATTTCTGAACTTGGGTAAAGTTATTGCAAAAGTAATTTTGTTTGGACTAAACAAGAAATTTGAAGATATCAGGCTCTTTGACCTTTCAATGGTCAGTTCTCACCATTTTCTGCTGATTTACAGACCAAACAATGAATCGATTGACCAGCTGAGTATCTGGCAGATTAATTACTAATCAATAGCAATCTAATAATAACATTGTTATCTCTTTCACAATGCAAGTCTATGGAAAATAGTATATTTTGGAAAGTGTGCATCACATGACAGACCTGGAAGTTGTAATTACACGGTTTGGCCATTTCGTCAAATTGGCAACGCCCAGCTTCCTGGAGGCTTGGGAGGCCCGCAGGGCAACAGGACTGAAGAGTCAAACTGGTTTCAAATAGGGAGGGGTGACTGCAACACAACCAGTTGCTTGCTCCTACGAGCTTTCACATGCTGCCAAACAGGGATAAACTTTGCATCATCTGGCGTTGAGTTCTAATGTGAAGATAGTTAATTTTTTTTAAATAAATTGTCTTAAGATGCATTTTCCCTTCAACTAAAGAAAAACAGGATTTCCAGGACTCCTTACTAGAAAGTAGTTTTGCAGTGCAGTTTGCCGTACTGGAGGTAGCGACTACTCAAGGTCTTAAAATAACCACCTGACCTTGACCTTCCCTAGTCTGTTCTGTGTGTCTGTCCAGGTGGGTAAATGGAGCACACAGCGATGACAGAAACCCAGGAGAGGTTGCAGATGCAGGTGAATGGCAACTGAAAAGTCACGTCTCTAAAACTTTGAGTGTTTACTAAAATAGGAGAGAGCAAATTAAAGAAACATTAAAGCCAAAAGGATTGTAGGTATTTACAGCTGCATTTTATTCTCGTCAGAATGGAAAGTTAAACTGCATTTAGTCACTGAAATGCCATTATCAAGATAACCGTTTTAAATGGGTCAGCAGCTCCTTCAGGGCAAACCTCACCCACTGATTTGATCCTGAACTTCAGTCCTTTGACTGAACACGACTGTAGACCTGCATAAATGAAATTGCACCCAAGTTATAAAATCTATGGTCGAGCAGATTTACTATGTAAACTGTGGCCAGTTAGGGACTCCTTTCATTTAGGCAACATGACCTGAATCTCATTTTCAATATAAGGCTAATGATGTTTTATATTTTGTGGACAATTAAAATAAATCAACAAATGTAAACGCTAAACTGCCAACAGTCTCTGGCTTCTTCAACAAGTATTTGCTGGTTGTCTGATTAAGAAAGCCTCAAGCACCCAGTTACTGCTAACTTCTGTGTTAATTAAAAACAAAAATTACCATGAGAGCAAGAGAATTACAGTGGCCAGCAGCCTGCTTGCTCGGGAGAAGGCCTAAGGCCTAAGGTCTAAGCGGGACAAGAAAGGGAGAGATCCTTGGGTTTCTTCTTGCTTTGTACTCTTCCGTAAAAGGCTACTCCTGATTCAAGTCCACTACCTTCACAGCACGGGAGGAGGTAAATATACAGCCAACAGCCTGCAGACTTCTATTCAACCAAGACTACAGCAGCTGTACTTGGACCACAGTCGTGTTCCAAAAGTGTATGCTGACCTTTCATCCACATTACGATTTCAAATCTCCACAGTCAAAGAATAATGGATCACAACGTACCTATATGCATTTTAATCAGGACAAACGGAACCCGTCAACCCATCTAACAAATAACCACTGACGTATAGACAGACAACAGGGAAACTAAACAGTTCAAGTACCTCCACGGCTCAGGAGGCAAGTAGAAAAGTTCACCATGTTAACTTCTGACCGTAAGATTCAGCCAAATGTTGGCTTAACAGTGGCTGACTGCCTGCTCAACTAGGGCTGCAAGAGATGCTGGTTTTGTACTATTTATTCTATGAGTCGAATAACCGTTGAGTCTAAGACATGCCAGAAAACAAAATAGGGACAGTTGGCCATAGCAAATTCCTGGAGCAGAAGGAGACATCCTCCAACTGCTTATTTGTTCCTGAACAAAAAAAGTTAGAAAGCCTAAAGACACCGTTTTTATAGAAGTGAGAAATAAAGCTGCAAATCCTCACATTGGATAAGTTGGCACTTTGAAATGTCATTTGATAATTTCTTAATCCATTTCCATCCAAGAACTATTCATTTTCTGATCATCAACTACTTTGTTAAACCTATTCATTTCAACGCTCGTGTGAACTAATAACTGCAACATATACAAGATGACTAGTATATCTGCATCAATGTGTACACAGATTCTCTGCCTGTTTCCACCAGAAAACAGGCAGAGCAGACAGCCATGAAATGTCATAATGTTGGAGGGCTACGCAGAGAATTACAGGGCCCAACATGTTACAATAGAGTCAAAGAGGGCATTGTCCTACAAGTATAACAATGTTTAGTAAACTGGTTCGTTTCTTGTGACAAGGAAAACAAAAACAGTGTGAGAAATTGGCCCATTCTAAATAAGCAGCCATATTTTACTGATAAGATTTCACAAAATAAGCCACAAATACAGACTCCTCCCACTACAAGATCCCCGTCTAAACTGGGTTTATGGCAAGATTTTTCTTGAGATGAACAAATAAAACTAATTCTGTCCAAGAAATGTCCTGGGAAAGAGGGACCACAGAAATGAG
>JAVQJD010008954.1:0-29068 GCA_036023655.1 Nannoperca australis | reverse complement strand
AACCACTAGAAAGGGTGGTTCCCAGAAAGCATGGTCTGGTCAGGTGGCCCTACAATGTAACAAAGACAAGGATGTGTGTGTGTGTGTGTGTGTGTGTGTGTGTGTGTGTGTGTGTGTGTTGAAGTGCCCTGCCCTCGTAGATTGAAGTGGATGAGAGAAGAAAAAAACCTGCTGCAGATGGAGCTTATCCCTTTTCTCCTCCTCCGCCCATGTGTCCCTCCACCCCCTCGCTTATATAAGGAGCCTTTTTTTCTTTTCTTTTTTAAATCAGTCCCTGTTTTTTGGCACAAAGCCCCTTTTTTCTTGTTCCCTCTCTGCTTGTAATTTTAACCCATGTCCGTTCTTTCAGGTGTCGTTTTCATGGATGTAAGTAGTCAGCCCGTCTAGAAAAGTTTGATTAGTGAGTCATACACTTTTTTATTAGGATTGTTTTAATTTTGTTTTTCATTAACAGCATATGACAGGAGAAAAATTGAAGCCGGGAGGAAATGTGCAGTCCATTAGTGGACTAATAGAGTGAAAATCCAATTTATCTGTCTTAATCACTGGGATGTACGAAATATCCACTTTGAAACATCCCGTTGGGGTTCAATCAAAGCCCATTTTCATTTTCTCTCTGCCCTGCAATCAATGATTGTAGAAGGCAAGCTGGCACATAATTCATGGACTTCTATGTCACTGAGACCCACACTGATTCAAGTCTGGATGTTATGTAAGGTTTGTGTGTTGTGTTGTTCCTTCTGACTGTACTATCACATTTACATTACTTTCTGTGTAGGTTTAAAGTGATGGAGACAATTTAGCTGTCAACCGCCACGTAGCTACATGTCATGCAGCCACTGTGTTAATCTGCGTCTCACCTGTCTGTTCCTGGCCCAGGGAGCGAGGTGTGTGGCTGGGCTTGAGCGATGTCGACTCTCCAGGAAAGCTGCGCTGGGCGAACGGCTCTGAGGCCCAGGAGGGAGAGAAGGGCCAGCCGCCTCGTTCCCAAATCGCCTGCGGTAACGTGTGCGTGTCCCTCGATCAGCGCGGCCAGACCAGTTCACACCCATGCAACGCAAAGCGGGCCTATGTCTGCCAGTACAGCCCCCAAGGTAGGCTTCCCACAGGCACACCTGACGCATGCGCACCAAATTCTGGAGCTCTTCAAATGCCTAGAAACCCGTAATCAGAGGAAGAAAAGAAAGACTGAGGCACAGATTCATCAATTTTATGTAAATTAAGTTGTGGCACAAACAAGCGCAGAGAGGAAAAGCAAACAGCCTCTTTCACAGCTAATCACAGACCCAATGCCGGCTCCCTGAAGCACCATTTATAATTGGAGCATTAGTACAAATTGCTTCTTGTGTAAGAAGCATCCAGAGTCATTTTCAGCATTATGGTTACATCAGAATATTATAACAAAGCATCACCTTAATATAGTATTTGTCACAGTTTCAGACTAGGTGGACAGGGAAGAATGGAAACAATTTTACATGATTGATGTAAACGTTTTGTTACCCAAAGGCCACATACATAATTCACATTTGTCATAGTTTCTGTCTTGTGTATACAGTGTTTGTAAAGGAATAAACTATTGCAATCATTAAAATGTAAATAGGCCTTAAAAGTCTGAAAGCTTTAGAAAATAAGTAAGACTTATGGGTAATGTGTTGGCGAACAGTTGCTTATGTACACTTAACACAGGATACATACAGGATCTTACAGTATTTATATGTGACAAGTGGATGTCTGTGGCTTCTCTGTCCTTCCTCTGATTAAGTTATTATTGTGAAATCTAACATGTTCTGCACTAAACTTCAGAGGGTACGAGTGATTCTCATAAAGCAACTCATGATGTAACACTTCACTTGGTGCCGATGGAGCGCGAGCAGAAGTTTAAAACTTGATTGACCATTGGATTGACGTCTGTCTTAATGAGGCAGAATTCCAACAGAGAAGTGTACGACAGCAAACGGTCCTTAGAGAAACCAACACAGTCTAAAACTGCCTTCAAAACTTAACTGAAATTCAGTGTCAAAGAGTAAAATCAAGTTTAATATGTGTGGCAGTCCGTAGTTTGTGTGTGTTATCTGTCTGCCTGCCTGTCTAATTGTGTTTCTTGGTCCAGTCTGTTTGATTCTGTCTCTGGGTTTGTGTCAGTGTCTTTAACAGAATTTGGTTTTAGTAGAGCAATTGGTAACAGTATGTATTACATTTGCTCTATCAGTTATTATAAATGACCTTCACTACCCCTCTCCTCTCCCCTCTTTTGTCACCGTGACTTCATTGCGTTTCTGCCTCTACAGTGCGTGTTCCAGATGCAGGGATCTACATGGTGGGCCTGGCTGTGTTTCCCTCCCATAATCCTTTGCACCGTGCCCCAGCCGCTCCGCTCTCTTCTCCGCAACTTCCCACCGGTGGCATAGAAGTGAGGAGTCTCAGCTTGCTTAGTTAATCATCAAACTGTTCTCCTCAAGCCTTTTAATCGTTATTTTATTTCTGTTTTATTTATTTATTTATTTTTCACCCAGGTGCTGTTGTTCCCAGCTCTGAGCTTTGTTCAGGCAGGTCGTCTGTCCTCCCTAGAGTTTATCACTCAGGAGCTCAACTCACAAATCCACGTTCGATTCCAGACCTACAGACCTCACTGTCATTATCCCGGCCTGCACCTGCTGCTGCCCAGTGAGTCAAGCCCAGATACACACTCTCTCACTCACACTTAACACATAAAACCATCACATTCCTGGTATCAGCTGGTGTTAAATAAACCTATGTCACCACCTGCACCCACACCTCCAGTTAGACAGCAACATCCACACAGGCACACACACACACACACACACACACACACACACACTGACTGACCAGCCTTGTCTAAAGTAGTACAATTTTGAGGTATTTGTATTTCAATTTTTTGTGACTGTATATTTCTACTACATTTCAAAGGAAACCATGTTACTTTTTACTTCACTACATTCATTTGACAGCTACAGTTACTTTTCAGATTCAGATTGTACACAGCCTACAAAACATGTTCGGCTTGTATAATATGATGCATTGTTATGGATAAACTACCCAATAGTATGTAAAATAGCTGTGTATTAAATAGTAAGGCGGTAGATTAAATTAACTCCAATTCCACCAGATACAACGTTAAAATACTGCTGCACAATGATGCATCGGTAATAATCCAAAAATATATATTCAACACTGGCAGGGCTAAAATGCCGCTGCTACTCTTATACTTTAATTTCATTTTGCTTTTACTTTTGTACTTTTAGAATAATTATAAATGTAAGATTTGTTCTTTTGATGGAGTACTTCTCAATGCCATACTTGTACTTAAGTTAAAGATCTCTGTACTTCTTTCACCACTGACTGCATCCATGCTACTTGGTTAATTGTAATGCATTAAAATAGATCTTGTGTGCCTGGAACTGGAGATTCCTGATATGCACTCTGAACACCATTTATATTGTTCGGACAGTCCACCTTATTAAGGTGGTGAGTAAGGGTGGTTTGCGGGTACAGTTAAATGGAATAAGAGAGTAAGAGCTATTTTGTGATATGTCAAATCTTTAAGTTAACAATAAATGGCTAAAACGAGATGCATCATGTGTCTCAGGTTGTGGAGGTCCAGCTTGTGCTCCGGTGGCTGTTTGTGTCCCCAATGACACCAGGAGCAGTGATCCGCCCTCTTGCCCCCGACTAGAGCAGTGGTGTCCCTTCCAGCGCCGGTGCCTGCCCCTCTCTAGTCCCTGCCAGCCATCTTCCTGTCTTGACTGCAGCCAGGCTCACAGCCTGCCCCCCGGGGCGCTGAGGCCCCGATACACCCTACAGAACGAGGTGGTCTTCACTCTCCCTGCAGGACCAGCTGCACACATACTGGTGAGAGGATTTACTTTTACCTCCAAAGTTATTTAGTCAGTGTTTAAGCTTTGGATATTAAATGCTGTAAGCCTAGTTGAGGACTGCCAGCTTTAATTTAAGGGTGTTTGGATAAATGGTTAAGGGATTGCAGCTGTTGTTCAAGGTCTGCCATTTCAGATTCAATAAACAAGACACTTTTTATTTGCAGCATGCAATTATTAATATCTGACTCTTATCTGTATTTACCTAAAACTTACACTCTCCTTATCTCCCAGGTACAAGAACAATTGGAGGACCTCCTGGTCTCGCGCGGTGATGTCATTGCCCTGCAGCACGACGCTGGCCCCGCCTCCCTTCTCCGCTGCCAATCCTCCACACAGTCACTGTGGCGCCAACCTGTTTTAGCCCTCAACCAATCAGAGTGGTTCCGGATCAACAACACCAGACAGTCAACAGACGCCTCGGCTGACCACGACGCTGATTCTCTGCTCGACTTGGAGCTTGACGTGAAGGCGCTGGTGGAGGATGGTGAAGGAGGCTGGCTGCAGGAAGTAGTTTGCCCTGTCAGAGTGCTCTATGTGGGACACAGTGAGACTCAGCTGCAGGGAGCACTGCTGTCTGCTGGTCTGCCCCAGCCTGGACTCTACAGCCTGCTGGTAAAATATCAAAATTATACCCCGGCATGCAGTTGACAGTCCCTTTATAGATACATTTCTTTTTTTATTTACAAATATTTTTGTATATAATATATAGTATATAATAATATAAGTTAATAATAATATAAATGTTAACAAAAGCTAAGTAATCTAAGTAAAAGTGATTTTTCTATGCCCTATTTTTGTCCTTTCTGTTGTATTAATAAAATAATCAAGACCAAATTTAATATGATAAATTCCAGGTGACTTCGACTGAGCCATTATACCCAGCCTCAGCATCATGTCCATTGCGAGTGGTGCCTCCTTTGGACTTGACAATCCTCCACCCACTTACCCGGAATGGCACCATATACATGCAACCCAACGACACCCGGCTGCTGCTCCGTGTCCAGTCTCTTTACGTGACAAAGGCCTCTCGACGTGGCAGTAATTGCAGTGTGACGTTCCAGCACGACTGTCCCCCAGAGTTTTCTCCCAGCCCAGCGCTCTGTCGGCCCAAGCCGAGCTCAGGGTCCGGGATTGAGGTCGCAGAGCCCAGCTTGTATGCAGTGCTGGATCTGAGCCTGGGGACGGAAGAGCAAAGGAGTCCAGTGCAGGTGGAGCTGGAGGCCCATAATAATGTGACGGAGGCCAGCCTGACTGTAGTCGTCCAGCTGGAGGAGCCGCTCAGAGGACTGGTGGTGCAGCCGCACCCTGCACACAGGGTGCTGATGGAGTCAGTTGTGGTGAGTGCGTGTCACTGGTATTAAGTTCATATTGGAAATTGATGTAATGCACATTGCACTGTGCTGTCTTTTTTTATCTTCTCTTCACTTGTATGTATATATGTTTGTGTGTGTTTTTAGAGCTACACATCATCAGTGCTTGAAGGTTCCAATCCCACATTTAAGTGGACAGTGGATGACAAGCCCTACTTCACCTATTACAACACTCTCCTCAATGTCATCTACCAGCACGCTGCCGTCTACAAGCTCACAGTGAGTTTCTGTTACATTTTCAAGTCCTATATGAGTCAAATTGTTGTCATACTGCCAAACTGTCCTTCCTGTTACCATTCATACACAGATATGAGTTGTTTTATAATTATTATCTATATGTGACAGATTTGTTTGTGATATCCAGCTTATCAATGGTGAATCCACAAACACTCACAAGGTCTTCAAATTTAACTTCTGTTGTGTGTTAACTGAGGCAACTTTTTATTTTGTGCCTAAACTGTGGACAGTAAGATTAATTTCGGAACTTTATCATTAGCAATCAAAACTTTTCATAAATGGCATCACACATTCAACATGTGATAAAGAATTATTATATATATATATATATATTAATTATAGTTTTTTCTCTATGGCAAATCTATGGCACAAATTGCTGATTTTGTACTAATACAGTTTTCCTACGCATCTTAAAATTGGTAAAACACTTTCTGTATTATCATTAAAATTGCAAAAGGTAAAAAAAAAAAAAAAATTGTTCCTGGAAACTATGTCTGCAACTAACAATTATTTTCACTATCAATTATGTAATCTGCTGACCATAAATGTCAAAACTATTAAAAATGCCCCTTATAGTTTCCCAGAGCTCTCTTGAAGTACAAGATTTCTACTTATTACCAGCTGTTTTCAACCGTCTTACTGGTCATGTGGCATCTCTTCCAGGTGACGGCCATGAACCATGTCAGCACCCTCACAGAGCATTTCAACGTGACCGTGGACCGGCTGCAGCCAATGACCAACCTCACAGTAAAGGGTGTGCCAGATGTGGTTCCTCAAGGCTCCACTCAGACTCTCACCACTTCTGTGCTCGTTGACATGTCTGTGGCCGCCACTTTCCGGTATGAACAGAGGGGAGATAGATGGACATATATAGATAGATAGATAGATAGATAGATAGAAATGTAAAAAAAACTTTTTCTCTCTTCATTTTTATTTTTAAGGCTGAACAAAAACAGTGCATCTGTTTGTGTTTGACTGCTTCTTTCTTCTCCTCTATCTGTCTGTCTCTTTGTTCTTTTTTCCATTCTCTGTTTTTGTCTTCCTGTGCGCCATTATAGCACTGCAGCAGTCATACCATGCAGAGCCTTGGATTTATAACCGTGTGGTTAGAGCAGATTGCTGACAAGAATTTTCCCTTCTGCTCGGCTGTTTCCCCTGTATTTTTTTCCCCTTTTTCTTCCTCTCTTTCTTTCTTTCTCTTTTGCGCTTTTTCCTCCCTCTTTTACATTCCCACCCTCTCAACTGTTGCTCACTCTTTCACTTAGTTTCCCCCCACTTTCACCATTCTTGGTCCAGAGAGGCTTCCTGAGTTTTGAGTTTCCACTTCTCCTCTTCCAAACCCTCAATTGCCTCGTCAGAGAAGATTCCCACTTTCCAGCGTGTGTGTAAACGGTCATCAGTAAAATTATTCATCTAAGCTCCATGTATATCTCTTAAGGTCCTCTTTTAATGGTTTTACATTGTCTGTTTTTCTGCAGATGGTCTTTTGGTGATGGCGGATATGAGGAATTTGAATACAAGCCTCCCTACCCCTCCTCCCTCTTGTGCCCTGAGTCGCCCAATCAGGTCCTCCTAAGCAAAAATGTCACCTACATTTACTCTCAGCCAGGTAACCCTCGCCGAGCTCCCTGTCAGTTTAGTTCTGACTCTGTTTCAATATTCAAGGTTAACCTGTTTTAAACTGTTAATTAGTAGATAATGACATGTTGCTAATTTCTCCTTTCCCTTTCTTCCCTCTCTGGGTACAGGAATATACACAGCGCTGGTGTCAGCGTCCAATCATTATGAGAACATCAGTCAGAGCATCAACATGAGCGTCTACAGCATCCTCACTCGTGTTGATATACAAACGGAGCCACGACTCCTGCTCACTGGCAAATCAGCCGAATTTGAGGCTCACCCTCTGCCCTCACCCTATGGCATTCACTATGACTGGCACTTTGGAGACGGTTCTCTCCCTCTGCAAGGTCGCCGCGTGGCACACACCTATGCACATAGTGGTGCCTTTAATATCTGTGTATCTGTAAACAACACCATCAGTTCTACAGAGGCTTGTGCCGAGATGTTTGTTTTTGAGGAGATTGAAGATTTAACAGCTAAAAGTTCCTCTCCTACTGAGCTTCACAGTCCTACTAAAATATTGGCACACCTTGCATCAGGTAACAACATTACATGGACATTCTCCATGGGCGATGGGACCATCTACACAACATCTGAACCTCTCGTGTCACACAACTATATCAAAGATGGCAACTACACAGTGAATGTGACTGCTGCAAATGCTGTGAGCTCTGGCTGGACAATCCTACCAGTGCAGGTGTTTGTCTTCCAAGTTGTGAGGATGGAGCCGTCCGGGTGTGTCCAAGAGCAGACCCCCGTCCACTTTCAGGCTTGGGTGTCCGGAAACGCATCGGCTCATCTTTATGAGTGGAGCTTCGGTGACGGAGGCCCCAACGAGACGCACCACGGCATCTCCAGAGTCTCACACACCTACTGGACAAGTGGGAACTACCAGCTCTCTCTGTTTCTTTCCAGCGGAGTAAACAAAGCCACCAAGGCCAACTTTTTCAACTGGGTGTGTGTGCAGCCAGCTTTAACCAAGATCAGCCTTACCGTTGAGAAATCCCACTACGCTGCCGGGGAGGAGATCTGGTTCCAGGCCAGTGCTGAGCCAGAGTTTAACTACAGCTATCAGTGGGACTTTGGTAGAGAGGAATACCTTGTGCTCATCCCCGGTTCTGGGAACACTGTGACAAAGTATAAAAACCCAGGTCATTACATGGTGACAGTCATTGTCTTCAATAACATCTCTACCAGTAACACCAGTGTCTTGATTGAGGTTCTGATGCCCATAGGACCAATTGTTATTCAACATAATGGCACTAAGTACAATAACCTGACGCTTAGAGCACCGTACAGCTTCACAACATCTTCCTTGGCTTACAATGTCACTTACGTCTGGAACTTTGGAGATGGAAATGTGCTGAAAGGTCAGAATATCCTCCACACCTACAACATTTCGGGAAACTACAATATTACACTGACAGCAACCAACACAGTTAGCCAGAAGCACACTACTTTACCTGTTGCTGTGCTTGCACCAATCTATGGGTTGACCGTCAACGCCAGCTTGGTAAATGTCCCTCTCAATACCTTAGTCTACTTTAAGGCCCAAATGGAGTTGGGAGATGGGGTCCGGTTCTCTTGGATCTTGTGTGACCGCTGCACCCCAATCCCAGAGACCCACCCCATGTTCTACACCTTCCGCTCTGTTGGCACTTTCAACATCATTGTGACAGCAGAGAACGACGTAGGAACTGCACAAGCTAGTATCTTCCTTTTTGTCCAACGTCAGCTGGAGGGCCTGCAGATTGTAGCAGAGGAGGATATCGGAGGTGGTGAAGGCACTGGATTGGACGGTTGCTTCTTTGCTACAAACCATGTTCTCCACCTACAAGCAGGATTAAAGGAAGGAACCAACATGACATTTACTTGGAACCTCATCAGAGAGCTCGACCCCATCAGCTCAAGCTTCAACATGAGCGGGAAGACAGTGGAGGTGAATTTCTCCACACCAGGCCCATGTAACATCTTTCTCCAGGCAGCCAACCTCTTGGGCCAACTGTCTGTCAACAGAACCATCCACTTCCAGGAACCAGCTGGAGTGGTGAACCTGCAGATCAGTGACAACCCAGTTGCAGTCAATGCGCCAACAAACCTGACAGTGTTGACCACAGAAGGCTCGGACTTGCAGTACAGCTGGTCTGTGAATGGGGACGTTCAGCAGTGGAACAAGCCCTGGAACACCCACACCTTCATCAGTCCTGGCCTAAAGCTAGTTGCTGTGGAGGTCTTCAATAAAGTTAGCTCAAAGGTTGTGTCAGAGATGGTCAGTGTCCAGGAAGTCATTTCTGGGCTAAGGTTCACAGCTACCAATGTGACAGAGCAGAGTTATGTAGCAACAGGCGTTAGTGTCTTGCTGCAGGGGGAGGTACAGACAGGAACCAATGTGACGTGGACGTGGCTGTTGAATGGAAGAACAGAAACAGGAAGGAAAACCGCTCTGATTTTCCAGGAGCCAAAAACAGCCATGGTTACTCTGAATGCTACCAATGACGTTAGCGGGAAAGTGGTTTCCAGAGAGTTCTTTGTTCAGGACAAGATTCAGGGGTTAGAGCTGAGGGCAAGTAAAAATTTCGCAGCAGTCGGTGAGAAGGTGGAGTTCACCATTTCTATGGCAGCGGGCTCGGACGTTAATCTCTTCCTCAGCATCAGCGGAGATGCCACTGTTGTCGCTCAACCCAACCAAACCTACGTCCACACATTCAGCAGGGTGGACATGTACAGGGTGAATCTCACTGCTTACAACCAGGTATGTTGTGCAGACAGTTTTCACTATTATGAGCCATCACAGCCATGTGAAAAGTATAACATGTACAGCATTTGGGAGCACCATTGAATTCATTATTTACTATTTTTGCACACAAGTTAACACCTACGTTTTATCCCTGTGTGACATATGGGTGCATTTACACTTTTTCTGACAATGCTGTCAAGCTAGTGACACTATGACACAGTGTAGCAACCTTATGGCATAATTTCTCATCTCATACTGCTCTTTACAGTGAGACCTTAGAGTAGAGCAGAGCATGTGTAAAATGTAACTACATTCATGTTGCCCTAAGAATATAATTGAGCACACTGTTGATATGTTTGTTATGATCCATTAGGTTATCTCTAAAATGGTGGCCAAGATATTTGACCGCAATGATAACTTTAAGCAAAACGTCACTTTAAGTCACTATGTGGAGTGTTAATGAAGAAAATGTCAGACCATGGTGCTTCTCGTGGAAGTGTTCAAAACGACTACCACTGACTGTCGCAGCACCACCCACCCACTGACCCAAGGACAGGGAGAATAACTGGATGAAACAACACCTACTGTTGATAATACCTATTCTCATTCTCATTCTCTATTCTCATCTCAACTAAAACAGTGCACATATTTATTTGTGTTGCAATCTTACAATCCAGGTAAGTTCCAAGAGGCGGCACCTCCATGTCGACGTGATGGAGCCTGTGAGTGGGCTTTCCATCCTGGGAAGCTGCGCAGCAATCCCTCTAGGTGTAAAGAAATTGTTTGTGGCCAACATCCTGAGAGGCAAACCTGTTTGTTTCCTGTGGACTTTCGATGTGGACCACCAAAACCATTCATCATATATGGGAAAAGAGGTCAGAACCCTTCAATATTTAGCCGTTTATAATTATGACAAAAAGGTCACAATACAGCAAACATCGATTAAGATTCACAAAAGGTGACGTGTCTCATTGAATCACACAACACCAGGTGTCCTACACGCCAGGAGTAGCGGGTTTATTGACCATCTACCTGAAGGCCTTAAACACCGTGCATAATCAGAGCATCACCAAGTACATCCTGGTGCAGAACCTGCTGACGTCTGCTGACCTGTATGCATCGCCCCAGGACACTTTCATCAATAAGACAGTGACCCTGATGGCCTCTGTCACACCTAATCACTCAAAATCCAATCCTGTGGAGTGCTTGTGGGACTTGGGTGATGGTTCTGCCCCAGTTAACACCAACACCACAACTGTGGGTTATGAGTACAGACACCCAGGACACTACCTGGTCCAAGTATGTGTCTTTAAACTATATCATTCAATGTACTCTATAGATCCATTATTTATTTGTTGATCTGTAAAATATCAGATAAATGAATTCTACAGATATTGTTTGTGAAAACTTAATATCTTCCCAGTTTTTGTGATTTCAGCAGCTTCTTTTTCTTCCTGCCAGGTGAACTGCAGTAACCTGGTGAGCTGGGTGTTGGCCCAGGTGGAGGTGAACATCAGTGTCTTAGAGTGTGAGGAGCCAGAAGTGCAGGTGGTTCAAGCCCCCCGCCTGACCATCTGGCGCTTCCAGCCCACTTTGGTGGAGGCCAGTGTGGACCTGAAAGGCTGCCTACGTTACGGAGCTCAGTACCTCTGGCAGATACTCTCGACACCCTCTTGCGATAATGACAAAGACCACCATATTCCCTCTGGGGTAGTGACTCAGCCCTCTCAGTCTTTGCTTGTCCCAGTAATTCCTCTGCCGGTGGAGGTGGATGTGCAACGGCTGCAGCTGTCATTGCCTAAGATGGCTCTGGCAGCAAGAAATTACACCTTGGTGTTTTCTCTGTCATACAAAGGCGTGCCGCTAAGGAAGGCTGCCTGTCTGCAGCTCAGTGTCATGGCTGCCAGGTCAGTGGACATTTTGACTCTCTGTAGAGTACATCCTTTGCCCCTTTTATTTATTGTTTTTAATGTATTAATTCATTCTGCTAGTGATATGTAGTTGATGTTGATGTATAAGATTAACACAATAATCCACTTTTGCCAACTTGAATTTGAAAATCACTTTATCTTTTAATGTTAATTTAAGCCCCTTTTCCTTGTCAGGCTGATGCCCATCATAGAAGGGGGCACCTACAGGGTGTGGTCGAGGACACAGGACCTGCAGCTCAGTGCGGAGCAGTCCTACGACCCCAACATGGATCCAGACAGCCAGTCACTACTCAAATACCACTGGGAGTGTCAAAGCACTTCCAAGGTAAGGGCAGGCATGAAACAAAAGTCGCTTTCACACAGTGTAACGGAAAAAGAGTCTGATGAGTTTTTTTCAGGTTAAATTGGCAGTTTCTGTTGCTCAGACAAGCAACGACTTTGGGCCTTTGCAACATGTTTCCATTCACATGACACTACACTACACTGTACATTAATACATGTTGAAGCCCTGACCAGGAGTGTGGATCCTTCTGTTCTATTTACATTTTTAAATTGTTAATGTTTTCAGGTTTTTTTATGTATTTTTCTCGTATGAGAAAACTCCTTATTGATTTATTTCTGTTGTTACAGTGGCCGGTCAGTAAAAAGCTCTTTGGCTGCTATGTAGCAGATATTTGAACCACGTGCATATCTAAATGTAGTAACACGTAGTAAAAATTTATTATTTAATGCACAGAAGTGGAATAGTTCAATTTGTCACAAAATGCAGGAACTAAGAGGTGTTTAAAAATAACACAAAAGGACTAGCAGCTACTCAGGTAGCCTTACATTGGAAGCATAGAGTTATTCGTCAGGCATCATCAATGTAAATGATGTTTGTCACTTTAAAAAGATGATGTAGTTACATTAAATGAGTGCTATTATTTATTATATGATTACATATATAATTACAATGTCCATTTGTATCTAGTAGGATAGTGAGATGGTGAAGAACGAGTTGGTTTTTAAATGTCTTCAGTAACTGGAGGACTCAGTCGAGTTCAACAGTTCTGTTTCTGCTTCTGTGGTTAGACCGGATTTTTTCTCTCTCTCTCTCTCTCTCTCTCTCTCTCTCTCTCTCTCTCTCTCTCTCTCTCTCTCTCTCTATCTCTGTGTTCTCAATACTTGGCTTGAGTCTAATAGAAATAAAAGTGTTGAATTGTCAAACCAAACTCTACTTTGAAGCATTTTATTGATACTTTTTAATGGTGAATAAAAAATGTTATTTAGTTTAGTTTGGAGGACTGATTTGATTTTGCAAAAGGAGAACATTATATAATGGTCATCTGGTCCTGAGTACTGTAACAACCTTCAGAGAGGCTTGGCAGCATTGATGTGAAGAGGGGAACTCAGTGCTGGACAGTTTGCGAGTGTGTCTCTTGAATGTTGAGTGTGTATGCGTGTGAGTGTAAATTAATTTAGTGTTTTTCACACTCACCGCTTGCTCGGCTGGGTGGGAACACATTTTACCCGTACAGCAGAAGACCACAATATAAGACCAAATGTGCATGTGTCTGTGTGTGTGTACTGTACATCTAAGTGGATGCAGGCATTTAAAGGGTTATGTAACTGTTTAGAGATAAACTCAGCATTCCACAGCTGGTGCTTTGCTCCCCACCCTGACAATTACACACTTGCACATACAGTAAACAACATGAACACACACAGCTGTATAGCACTGCTGATAAAGAGAAAGAAGGACACTCAGTCTGACCCCGAAGAGTGAAACCGTTTTGTACTCTGGTGGAAGGACAAATGTCCTACACTGTCCTGACCTTGGATATGAATACAATTGTAGGAGACGACAGATAAAATGAACTCTCACAATGTTGTCTTCATTGCTTTTCTCTGAAGTAGAGCTGAGAAGAGTCGACTATCACAGCATTTCTGGCCGTACATTTTCATAAGATCTGTACAAACACAAAGGTTGATGAAGTAGGATTATCTCAAAGGAACAGTCAGATTAAACATAGGTCTTACATTTCTATTCTGAGTCTACAATGTGAGTAGTTTTGGGACACAAAAAATACAAAGCAGCCTCACCAAATTTCTTGAGGAAACATAAAAATGAAAGTTATCACAGATATATGAAGGTTATGAGGGGCTTTATAAGGAGGGGACACAAAAAATAGATTTTTATGGTTTTGTTAAAATTACATAAACATTTATGTCAACTTGGACCTCTTTAATGTCTTTTTCTAGTTTTAATGGCTGCGTTACAGGAAGCTATATATCAATTTTACTTTAACCAAATCAAATCTCAGTTCCCACTACTATCAATATATTGCCCACCCTTTATCAGTACTGCTGTTACATACCAAACCCTGTTCTCCTGTTGTGTAAAAGTAACAAGTTTCATATATAAAAAACAAAAAACCCTGTCAAAATTATGGCCCAATTTCCCCCTCCCAACTTCTGCTTACAGGGTGCAGATCACTGCTCCAGTCTAAACTTCGGCCTGGGCTCCAGCGATCCGGTGCTGGGAATCTCCGGCTCCGAGCTGGAGGAGGGCGTCGAATACACTTTCAGACTGACCATCAGCAAAGACGGCATGGCACCAGAGTCCACCACACAGACTGTAAGTGCATACATTCTCCCACATGCATGAATATATATATATATATATATATATATATATATATATATATATATATATACACACACACACACAACCTGCACATCTGTACTGCAATTTCTTGTTACTTCTCGGCCAACATATACACAGATACTGATAAATCTGCAATAGGCTAATATTGGGCAATATATATCGACCTGGCCAATTTATGTCTCTAATATATACACCTTAATTGCAATACTATAAACAGACTTTTGTCAATACAATTGGAGCCCACATATCATGCTGGCTGCAGTGTTTAGTGCTATTTTTCCTCAAAACAACTCTGTTACATCCTGTTTAACAGAATAGTGCTACTTGCCTCCACTGTGTTTTCTTGCTGTAACATTAACATGTTGAGCACGTTAGAAGTGATTTGTCACTCACTCTTGAGCTTAAGGTTCACTTCTGCTGTCACGATAGTGGCGCGCTCTGTAATTTGTGACACATAGCAATCAGGAATAAAATCACACATGGATCAAAAAAGTTTTGTGTTTATATTTTGTGGTTGGGATAACTTAAACATCTCGTGTGTGTGTGTGTGTGTGTGTGTGTGTGTGTGTGTGTGTGTGTGTGTGTGTGTGTGTGTGTGTGTGTGTGACAGGTACTTGTCCAGAGTGGCCATATTCCCATGGTGTATCTGGAGTGTGTGTCCTGTAAGGCCCAGTCCATGTACGAGGTCAGCCAGAACTCGTACGTCTATCTCAGAGGAACCTGCACCAACTGCCAAGGCTTTCATCGTGGGGTAAACACACACACACACACACAATAACACAGAGGCTCCAGCACCACAGAAGCAACAGTGAAATCAACATTTCCACATCCTTTCCTTCCCTGTCCGCCTCCTGCACCACCTCTCTCCTTTATTCAGACTTTCCCTGGGATTTGTGATGAAGGCAGCAGTGCGTGGGTGTAAAAATGAGCTCATCGTACAACTGGAGCCAAAGAGAATATGTTTGGTCCTCACTAACACAGTGAAACAATTTGAAAGACGTGACACTTGTTGAGTCACTGGGTCTCAAATTGCACATACCAGCTGACTGCGCTCAGCTGAGCTCTAACCTAGGTTCCTTATTTATAATGACTTCAATGTATTTCAGTTTACATACTGCACAGGAGTCATTTTGAAATTGGTACTATTTGCATTCACCTGACCACATGTAGTTCTCACATGTCACAGTATGTCATCATTCCTCAAAATGTTGAACTATTCCTTTAAAGCTGTCTTATGCACCATCATGCTCCTCTCGTCCTAAACGTAATACACCCTTTTCATAACCTGCTACCTGGGAAAAAAACCACATTAAAAGCATTAAGCTAGGACAGTTATAGCTTAGTTTCTGGAACACATGAATCATTCGTGTATCTAATTGGCACTGCACAATGGTGAGCAAACATCAAAACAAATTTAAGGAAGAAACATGAAGTTGTCCCTACTTTAACTGAAAGCTTTTAGGCTGGCTAATTGCTGCTCATTTGATTTATTAATGCCTTTAATATTTCTGAATAACTCACCAGGTGTAGCTTGCTTTTAGTAAAACCTTTTTTTTCTTTGTGTGTCTCTCAGCGCTGGAGTGCCATGACGCTACAGAACGAGACTCTAGTCCTGGACTCCTCCTCCACCACCACAGGAAGTGACGGCATGAACCTGGTGCTGCGGCAGGGCGTCCTGCTCCTACAAGACTCCTACATCTTCACCCTGCACGTGACCGATGGCAGTCTGGATGGCGAGGGCGCCGCCTCCATCACTCTGCACCACAATAAGTCCCCGGTTGGCGGGAAGTGCCGCCTGAGAGTGGGAGGGGATGCGGGAGTGGAGTACGAGGTTGAAGGCGTTGAAAGCTGGAGTATACGCACTCTCTTGGACCGGGTGCACTTCACCTGCTCTGGTTGGAAGAAGGAAGGTGTGACCTCGCTCTCACAAACCTGAATCATGCATTCTTTCTTTCTGTCTCCAATGTTTGATTTTGTTAAGTCTGTCCAATCACTGATTTCTCCCTCCATTATTTATCACCTATTTACCAAAACCGCCGTCTTTTCTTCTCTTGTTTGTTCACTTGGCCTCTTGCCTCCAGGTTACAGTGATCTAGGGGTCTCAGAGACTCCTTTGCTGTACAGTCTGCTGGTGACGCGCTGCAGAGAAAACTACTGCGAAGACTTCTGTGTGTACAAAGGCAGCAGTCCGGAGCACTCTGCCTTCCTGCCTCCAGGCTTCAGCTCAGCCCGAAACCGTGTAGACTTATCCATCACAGTGGAGGACCACCAGGGAGCTGCCAGCATTGCACTCAACGAGTAACTACATTTAACTCACTGGTTTAGTTCAGTTAAGCAGCAGCGAGGCCAATTAAATAAGATTCAGTCCTTCAACTCTTTTTTTTGTTTACATCCCAAGACATTACTGAAGACTTTCTGAGCAGTACGATAAATCCCAACCATCTCCAAGATTTTTATTCTGTTGCTGACTTCTGACCTTCCTGTAGAAGACAAATGATTTCACCACAGAGCGTACTAAAGTTTAGCTCTTTACCTTAGAGTTTAGTGCCTTAGTGAGGACATTTTCGTTTATATTGTGTTAAACAGTGAATTTGTCCTCTCTAGGATTAATTGTTAAATTAGTTTGGGATCTAGCAGCAGCTCCAGTAAAAGATAGGAAAGTATATACAATATTATATGTCTCCAAAGTTGGATGTAGTTGTCATCTATAATGTTGTTAAACAAACTAATACATTTGTTAACACTAGGTCAACAAGCACAATTTATTAAATCATCAGCAGTGGCTATGTGAGGCTGTGCTTAGAATTGTGAGCTTAATGTTAATGTAATCATGCTGACATGCTCACAATGACATTACTAACATGATGATGATGATGCTAAGCAGGTATGTTTAACATGCTCACAATCTTAGTTTAGTGTGTGTGCATACTGGCATGAAATATGAATGGATCTTATAAACATTCATCCCGAGGGCACCACATTTCATGGCAACCCATTTAATAGTTCATAGTTCAAAACATTCATGAATTTATCTGAGTCTGGGTACAGCATATGTAAATTATAAATGTATTTTCAAATCTTACCCTCTAATCTTGTCCCTTTTTATAGCAAAACATCATTACTGTCCTCACACTCACATGCAGGAGAATGCATGCACATCCAAGTCCAGACAAATATAGCAAAGTTAGAAACACTATATTCAATAACGGCTTGTTTTGTGTTTTTGTTTGTGCCCAGGACTATCGAGGTTGTGCTGCCTGATCCACCCCCTGAGTACAGCAGCCTTCCTCATTGGTTATCTGAGCTGACAGACAGCAAACTCAAAAAGCTGCTGCAGCAGGGAGACTCCCAGAGGGTCCGAGAGTTATCGTTGGCTCTTATTACAGTCTTAAATGAGGTAAGAGAGGCCCAGCCACCCTACATCAGTTAATGCTTTATTGGTCCTATCATTCATAAATTGATAACACGCAAAGCATTCTTATACCTGTATTTATTTTCTTCCAGTATGAGCAGACCAAGGAGACTGTGCGGGTGTCCCAAGATGAGCGCAATTACAGAGTCAGAGTCCGCAGCAACATCACCAGAGCTCTGACCGCTCTAGACCTGATCACTGTTAACGACATCCAGCAGACCTCCGCTGCTTTGGCTCAGTGCACGGTGAGCAGGCTGAGTGGGAGATGAGGTGGGAAGGAAAGGAAAAGAAAGAAACAATTGGAAAAGGCAAAGAACAAAGCTAGAAGAGAAGGAAACAGTCACAAAAGCAAACAAATGATCAGGTGTGTGTGTGTGTGTGTGTGTGTGTGTGTGTGTGTGTGTGTGTGTGTGTGTGTGTGTGTGTGTTTGTGTGTGTTTTCCAGGCGGTGAGTCGAGAGTTTATCTGTGAAGAGTGTCAGAACAGCACTCTGAACAAGCTGGAGTCCATGCTTGAGATACTGCAAACTGACACCAAGCAGGGCATCGTCACTCCTACTGAGATAGCTGACAACATCCTGAACATCATGGGTAAGAAAGAAAGTTTGCTTGAGTGTTTCCAGTGTTGTTGGTCTCAAAATCTGAATGAAAGTAAACTGTAACGCTAAAGAGGAGCTAGGAAAAAGTCATTTAATCGATGCTTTCTCACTGCTGTTCATGTACTTAGTCTATAATGTAGACATGATTGGTTTATTTAGCTAGTGTTGAAGCAAACCATAATACAGTGTTATGTGGCACAGTTACAAATAGCATGGATCTACTGTAAAACTACTGCTACTCTTGCTCATACCACATCTGTATTTAACTTGTCCTGTAGGATTTAAATCATTTAGTCAAGCGTGTTGCCCACGAAGGCCTTTGTATTCTGTATTTCATCCATCTTCAGTAGATCTGTGATGCAGATCAGTCACATAGTCACATAAATGACACCCCACCTGACCGCCCACCTAGAGACTGGTTCTGCTCGAGGTTTCTACCTGTTAAAAGGGAGATTTTCCTTGCCGATGTCGCCTAGTGCTTGCTCATGGTGGGAGCGTCGGGCCTTTGTGTGTGTGGAAGTTGGTCTCGACCGGCTCCATGTGATTGAGTGCCCTGAGATAACTTTGTTATGATATGGCGCTAGATAAATAAAATTGAATTGAATTGAATTAAATCACATAGTCCATCCGTGGTTGGCTGACTAACCCTATTTCTTGAAAAGCCCATAGCACCATATATGCACCACCACTCACCATCACTCTGCTTTCTGTTGCATATTTGGAGGATTTATAGTTGGTATCCTGAGAGAAAACAAACGTTAGTGAAGGAAAACTGCTGCTGTAACAATTTCTCCTCGTCATATCTTCCTCAGCTAATTAACCATATCTTGTATCTTCTCCCTCCCTGCAGGTGATCTGATCCATCAGGTCAGCCAGTCAGCGTCCCAGTCTTACCTCCAGCCTGCCTACGTGGACTCCCCCCCACCCTCCTTCACCTCCTCTTTTTTCTCCTCTGGTGAGGAGCAGGGAGGCCCGGTGTTATACCCCTCTCCCTCCTCACTGGAGCCCCACCCTCTGCGAGTGGCAGCCAAGGCTTACAGCCTGTCCTCGGTCCTCATGCTGATCCTCATGCACGCCCGTGTGCTCAACGAGGAGCCGCTTGTGCTGAAGGGAGCTGAGATAGCTGCCACGGGAAAACTGGCGGACCCCCAGAGTCTTCTCTGCTACCATGGCAACGACAGTCCAGGTGGGCGGCTTTCATTACCTCCATAATCTATACAAATCTATAAAAGGTTGTACATTATGAACTGGACTTTGACAAAACACATCATAATAGTTTATGCCAGTGTTGATCTTCTCTTCCTCTCTCCTCTAACCTTTTTCCAGAGTGCCAGCGGTTCTCCATCCCCCGAGCTTTCAACAACAGCCTTGGCAGAGCTGCTGCAGGAAACAGCATCATGCAGCTTTTATTTCAGGTAACATCAGAAACCATCTAACATGATTCAAACTACTCAGTCGAGAACACAATCCTTTGACGCTTTCTCTTTAGATCGCTGTTAAAGAACGTGGCAGCTTGAAAGCTGTTGGGGCCAAAGTCTCTCATCAGTGAAATAACTTGTCTGAAGTGGTCTTATTTTGTATTTCAGTTTTACCCTCATCAGATCAGATCTCCTCCACTATGCACCTCCTCTTACGATGTCCTCACATACTTCTTTTCCTCACCAGGTGGAGTCCAACCCCTTCCCCTTCAACTATGTGGCGAACTACACCGTTTCTACCGAGGTGGCGTCCATGGAGTTCCGCACTGAAAATGGCACCCAGATTCCCATCGCTGGACTGGACGATAGTCTAGCCATCACTGTTGCCATTAACAACGGAAGTGGCGGAGCAGAAGCAGGTCCTGAGGGTTCTGGTGCCGGAGGGGTCCCCACAGCTGGAGCTGTTAACATCAGCCACTGCGACTCCGTCATCGTCAGGGTTAGCGCGGGAAACACCAACAGGCAGGCAGGGCTGTTTGTGCAGCTTAACTTCACCTCCCTGCAGGGTGAGCTCACACGTTCATCTCATACATATTACATATACTGTGCGTGGACACAACAACAGCTGAACAATACAATGTCTTTAATACAATAAACACACCCAAAGTACGTGAGGAAAGTAGAGGTGGACCTCTTGTAGCCATTTTCATTTTTATTATGTTTTTGTAATGTGTCCAAGAAGCTGTGAGACAAAAAATTTCTCTCAGACATCAATAAAGAATGACACTTTTTTATAATTGACGTAGCATCTAATGTTTTAGTATGAATCAGTCCAGCAGCGTGTGTTGGGTTATTGTATTGACGCAGCTTCCTTCGTCTCATTATTCTTTCCTTCTCTTCTCCAGATGCCAGAGAGAGGAATGAAAGAAAAGAGGATGTGGAGGAGCCGTACATCACAGCCTACCTGCATTCACATGAAAGACCCAATGAGTTCAACTGCACAGACAAAAAACGCATCAAACTCCATATGACCAGGGGGCAGGATCTTGACCACAGGAAATACACCTTCTTCCTGTCGCCAGAGTAAGAGTCCTTTTTATAGAATTATATACAACTGTTAGCAGCAGCTGAAGGTCTAAGGTAATTCCTTTGGGGTTTAGTTTCTGTACAGTTCTGCTACAACCAAGTTCCTCTGTCCTCTGTTCCACAGGTCGTACGACACCACTCTGGACTACTTTATCAACGTGAGCACGGCCTGCAGCCCCGGCTCTCAGGCCGTGGGTGTTTATCTGGAGGTCGGGGTTTTCGCCTCTCTGTGTCAGTACTTCAGCGAGAGTGAGAAGCAGTGGCGGACAGATGGCATGGTGCCGCTGGCAGAAACCAACGCCAGCAGAGCTGTTTGTCGCACCAGGCACCTCACGGCCTTCGCTGCAGGCCTGTTTGTACCAGCCAACGCCGTCAGCTTTAAAATGCCAGTCAGTATCACGGGAGCAAACTTTTTGTGCACCTGTACCAGATGAACACACACTCAAACTGTTATTCCTTGTATTTCAGGAGCGTTCTGGTGCACCAAGCCTGGTTGTGCTGTTGGTGTGTGTGTTGGGCTTACTAAGCTATGTTGTGGCAGCAGCCATCTTGCATAAGTTGGACCAGCTGGATCTACGGCGGGCTGGTGTGGTTCCACTTTGCGGCCGAGACGGACTCTTTAAGTACGAGATCCAGGTCAAGACTGGTTGGAGTCGAGGGGCAGGTGAGTTACGGAGGGGTACACAATTAGACACCCGTCAGGATGGAAAAGTGGCTATAGGTGTTAAATAGCTCAATGTGTCTTTTGTACTTTATAGACTCTAAAGTCACATACTACTGTATTAGCCTGAATATTGGCCTGAAAACAACCCTGATTAAAAGCCACAACTCCTTTTGCAAGAGCCTTCTTTTGAAAAAAAGAATTAAGAAAAGAAGAACAAGAACTAGAAAATATAGTAAACATGACACGTGAGTGAGAGAGAGAGCGTTTAAGAGCTTGTTTATCGAGCAGTTTCTGTAAAACAATTTGTAGCCTCATCAGTGCCTTAATTATTGAAATAGCAAAAACTATTTCTACAAATTAAACATGTTGATAAAGAGTCTCTGCAGAGAGATCCGAATTTGTGGAAATAGTCGATATAGTGAGTCTCTCTCTGTCCTTCCAGGCACCACGGCTCATGTGGGAATCAGTTTGTATGGACGAGAGAGCCGCAGCGGACACCGCCATCTCGACAGCAGAGAAGCATTCACACGCAACGCTCTCGACATCTTTCATATTGCCACTGATACCAGCCTGGGCAGTGTCTGGAAAATACGGATCTGGCATGACAACAAGGGTACTGATCTGACATTATCTCACGCAACAGAGACCTGTAATCACAAAGAGTTTCACCAGCTGATATTTGAACAAATTTCTTGTAACCTCCCTCAGGTCTGTCTCCAGCATGGATGCTACAGTACGTCCTGGTCAAAGACTTGCACACAGGATGTAGCTACTACTTCCTGGTTGAGGAGTGGCTGTCGGTGGACAACGAGAGAACTGACGGACGGGTAGAGATTGAGGTGGAGGCCTCCGGTAAGAAACCGCAAACCGCAATTATTTGTAATAAGCATCCGCTGTTGATCAGTGTCTGTCTGTTCACTCCATCGCGTTTCTTCCGTTTTCCTTCAGAGGAGGCTGTGCTCCGTCAGCTGCCCCGCCTCCTGCGGTGTGAGCTGCAGAGGGCGCTGTGTGAGAGTCACCTGTGGCTGTCGCTGTGGGAGAGACCCCCACGCAGCCCTTTCACCCGCCTGCAGAGAGCCACGTGCTGCGCTGTGCTACTGCAGTTCTTTGTACTGGCCAACACACTGTGGTACAGCATTGTGGTGGACAAGAGATACAGGTATAAGAATGTCTTCTCCGTCTACCTGTTTTTGTGCCCACGTTACCACTACTGGTGATTTGTTCCAACATTACAACGTCATCCTGTGCTGCAGCCCGTGGGCCGTGTCAAGGTTTGCATCATTAAATGGAGAGACGGTGGCAGCAGGTGTGGTGACCTGTCTGATCGTCTACCCTCTCTACCTGCTCGTCTTCACGCTCTTCAGAATGAGCCGCAGCAAGGTAACCCGACCCTGTCCGAAACTCTAACACACAATCAAGGTTGTTAGAATCTCCCTTAGACCAAACATAAAAGCTGAATAATTTCTGTGTGTGTGTGTGTGTGTGTGAACGTTAGTGTGTGTCTGTGGAGCAGGTGCCACCACAAGTGGACCAGGAGTCGGTGGAGATCGATGATTTCCTGGACAACTCCATGGCTGGAAGTTCCTTCCTCTTATTTAATGGCGAGGTAGAGTTTCATGGGGAAAAGACTGGGCTGGTCATTCAAACGCCTGTTTTCACTTTATCATGGAATCAATATGAAATAAATCCCACGTTTTTTTCCCGGCCTGCTGATTAAGGGAAAAAAAGCAATGGGGCAGTGAAGCAAGGAAACATTTTATGCTTTTCCCTTGTGAGATCATTAGCGTACGTCTCTCTGTCTTTTTCTAAATCGATCTATCTATGCATCCATCCATCCAACTCTCTCTGTTCCTCAGACCAACTCTGAGGACACCAATGTGGATTTGCCCACTCCATCAACCAAAAGGTGAGTTACTCTGTTGCCATGACAGCTCTTTTAGATAATGCATGACTTTATGTATTGGAAGAAAGATGCCAAGTGAACTATAATTGCCAGCTGTCAGACCAATAAAGGATAAGAGATTAGAAGTATGGGGGGGGGGTAGTTTGTAATTTACATTATCGTGCTCTGAAAGAGACTGACAACATTCAAAGTGTTTTATGTTGGCCTCTCTCTCTCATATCTCATCATAAAACAACTGTAAAACCAAAAGTCAAAATCGTCTTGGCACTGAAATGTGTAGTATTATTGTTCCCTGAGACATGTGATTGTTTTAAAAGTGTTTATAAGTGACGATATGAAGTCTATCAAGGTAATTGAAGCATTTGCCGAAGTCACACCGACCCATCAAACGTCTCGCTGTTCTTTTCAGTGTGGAGAGTTGGGGCATGGCAGAGGAGGAGATGGAGGACAGGGATTGGCCCGAGCTTTTGAGTGATGTGTCTGTGGTGGGAGGGGCGGGGCATGGGGCGGGGCTGCCCAGGCTGAAGAGGGGTCAAGGGAGCCGGCACCTGGGCGTCGACATGACCTTTAACCCTGACGACGAGGAGGGGACTGACCAACGCAACAAATATTTCACCTCCTCAGGTAACCACGGCAGGAAGGCTTTTAAACCAGTGGCACAAACCAGGTGTTTAGACGTGTCTTTGTTTTATCACGCTGTCTGTAATGAGGCATCTGAAGTGCAAACTGTTTCACTCACAGATGAGGATCTGATCAAACACATCCTGACAGATGGGCAGAACTTCTTTCCTCAGGCGGATGAAAGTGAGATGGCTGACCTGTAAGTCATGATCTCTGAACAAGAGACAGATCTTTGATCATTTTTCTTCTTTTTATGAAATGCAATGGATTCACCAGATATACTTGGAACATCGTGTGTGTGTGTGTGTGTGTGTGTGTGTGTGTGTGTGTCAGGTCGAGCATTTTCGGAGATAAGACTGAAGTGATTCTCCTCCAGAAGCTGAATGAGCCACTTCCTCTAGAATCTGTGAGAAGAGACCCACCAAAAACTGCTTTCACCTCAAATACAGGTGTGTGTGTGTGTGTGTGTGTGTGTATATGTACAGTACCAGTCAAAAGTTTGGACACACTTTCCCATTCACTCGAATGGGAAACTTTTGAACAGCTAGTTCAGTGAAAACACATAATAAGGATAATTTTGTCCCACATTCTACATAATAAACATGGATGGAAAGTGATTGGAAACTACATTTATGCCAGATTTTTGTTTGAACCCCTGATAAATAACAAAAAAACAGTGGGGTAACTGTCAAACGTCGATTTACAAATTGAATGCAGGTGCAAAGAAATCTGCCAATCGTGTGAAATCTTAAATACCATCGCAGCAAAGTCATTGTAAAATATCTCCATATTGGACTTAAAGGGGCACCCAAAAGTTATTTTCCTAATAGATCAATTGTCTGCCAACTGCTCTTTGGCTGCATTAGTGACACAGGACACATAAATCACCCCATTTCTAAGACTCCCATTAGGTAAAGAGCACAGTCCGATGATTACTTTTTAAAAAGAAAGATGAGTAAGAGTAAGTAATGAGCCCAGTACTGGCAGCTGTGTGTCGAGGCCTTTATAGTCCTGTTTTGATGTAAAGTGTATGCATCATGCATTCATTTTGCTGCTTGACTGTTTAAGCAAAATTAATTCTTTGTTGTCAAGGAACAACATTATATAATAAAAATAAAAATAATTATTTTTGGGGAACTACAGTATCAGTCAAAAGTTTGGACACACTTTCCCATTCAAGTGAAACCTTTGACTGGGAAAAACAAAGTAGTTATTTTTTATCAAATCCTCCACCCTCCAACGCTTCCTCTCCCCTCTCCAGTTGTGACAGATGTATGTCGTCCCAGGCGGTTTCCTCCCTGGTGTGGACGTGCCGCCCTGTGGGGCAGCTGGGCAGGGATCGCTCTGGCCAGTGGTGTGTCGATGTGGGCGGGCCACGGGTTCAGTCAAAATGTAGCCATGATGTGGCTAATCTCCTGTTTTGCCAGTTTCCTGTTCTCCTGCCTGCTGTTGGAGCCAATCAAGGTACACACAGATTCTCAGAGATGCTAGTTTACCACACACATTCATACTATTTTCTAAATTCACATTCTGTTGCATGTTGGTTTTTGTTTTTTTTAAAGCTGCACAAAACAATATTTTTATATTGTCAAATTACTTTATTTAAAAAATATTGCTTGCAGTGATGAACCCACAGAATTATCACCAGACTCCGCACTTCCTCTCAGCTCTACAGAGCGCTTTAGCGTCTTTCAGCTCATTGTTTTGGTTTTTATAGCCTGGAAGCAGCAAGCGGCTAAAAAACACTCTGAGCTCTAAAAACTATTGTAACAGTTACAATTACAGTTACTTGTTACAGTAACAAGTTAGCAACTAGCTGGTGAACATAGTGGAGCATTTAGCGGCTATCAAGCCAGATATTTCCCTCAGGAGTTGGTAGAGACCAAAAACTAAAAGAGCTAAAAGGGTGAATATTGGACTTGGCCAAAAACACATCTACAAATAATGCTAATGTTGCTCCATATCTGCCTGATGTGTAAAAATAACACTAACACATTCGCCATTCCAACTTAAGAAGTTGATAATATTATGATGTGTTTATGACTTGTTTCGCTTCCCAAAAAAATCAGTTGATGCAGGTGTGAAGGAGGTTTTCCTATTTTCATTTCAGCTGATCAATCTGAGTAGCACAATCAATTTTGGGTTGAGTAAATTCACCCGCTCCGTTGCTCCCTCTGTCCCACAGGTGCTGTGTGAGGCAGTTTACTATGCAGTGTTTGTGCTTCGCCTGCGTCCAGAGGAACAGGATGTGCTGGTGGAGTTCCCCCGGGTGGAGAGAGTGGTCCAGCGGGTCCCCAGGGTGAGACCCCCACAGGGCTTTGCTCTGTCTCAGGCTCGACACCAGGCCCGCAAAGTCCACATGCTGCACACCATGCTGAAGGTGAGTCAGAACGAGAGAGGCGTGCAAGGTTAGAGAGCTGATGCTGGAGATCGTCTTTATATGTTAACTGTGTTGGAGACGTGTAGACCTCGGTGTCTTGTTTGTTAACAGAACTGTTGGTTCTCATTTTCAGAATTTCCTGGTTTACATGTTTTTCCTGTTGGTGGTTTTACTCCTCAACTACTCTGACTCGGCCAAAGACACACACAGCCTGAGACTGCGCACTCAGCTGCAGCGAGCACTACACACACCTGAGTACCGCAACATCAGCAGGTACGCACACACTAACAGGTAGAACTTCTGTTGCACACTTGACTGTAGCTGAAGATAATCGTGGGGGTCCAATCGGAAAATGAGAATACGTTTTTGATAACATTTAATTTAGACCTTTTTTAATGCGTTTGTTCCGCTGAGAATAACATCTAATTTTTCAAGGGTGACCTCCTGTTTGTAAGACTTTCAGGTAAACAGTGTGTGAAGTCATAAAAATAAAACAAAAGGGATTTCTGTGCTGCTCTTGAGACGTGACCTGGATGTGTTATTGTATTCAAACTAAAAGAGAATGAGAGTGGAATAAAATTGTCTCAAGCAAAGCGTGTCCATAACTCTTTAAAACAAAGCAGATCCAGACTGCTGGAATCCAGAGTGTCATCCTGTGCACGCACAAACATGCTGTAAGATGCAACTACAACTAGATGAACAACTATAGGGTGGCCTCACTGTTATAACAGCTTTCCTGAAAGATGATAATGAGGGTTGGAAATATATAAATAAAGAAATACATAATTCTCAGCTGTATAGTAACAAGATGTTACCCAGCAGCTTATTTTTTACGTTTCTTTGACTTTTTATTTAACCAGCGTGTTCCCTTGAGATATAAGATGCCAATCTTGATCCAACATTGGGGCAACTCTGTAATGTAGCGTATGACAAACACACAATGTACTATTTTCTCAAACCCTGAAATACTTTCTTTTAGCCGAGATGACGTTCTGATGTGGCTGAACAAGTCCCTGTTGCCACGGCTACTGGATGACTCGGCTCTCTTGAGAGACACCGGGAGTGTGTTACTCGGCACGCTTAGGCTCCGTCAAATCCGTGACACACAGGGTGAGATTGAAATGTGCTCACCTTTGTTGTAAACATAATGGGAGCTAAATAATTAGACTGTGGCTCCACTGATCTGACAGAAAACCTCACTAACTAATCCAGTCTGCACACACATCTTTCTTTATCACTCTGTCTGTCTTTTGTTCAGTAATATTGAGTGAACTCCAGCAGAAATTCTAATCCTTTTGAAATGTTACTCTTTTTCTTTTGCAGGTGGTTCCAGAGCAGGAGACAGTATTTGGGGAAAGAACTGGGTAACATCTCCAACTGAAGACGCTGAGAATTACCCTTCTTTCAGAGCTAGCGATATAATCTGGTAAGGGTTGAAAAAACGTCTTTTTAAGAAGGCAGGTCGACATGTAGGTCAGATTCAGGATCTATTTAACATCTGGTCTTCTTTAGTATGTACAATGTTCTTTTTTTCCCCTCCTCTGTGTCTCCTCCCACTCGTCTGTCCAGGGCGTGGCGTTTGGGTCAGATGGGGTTGTTTACCAGCAGAGATGTGGTCCACCAGTTGAACAGAAGCCTGGAGGAGGCGTCTTCCTCCTTACAGCAGCTGCTGCAGCTGCACTGGCTCGACTACAGGTAGTGAACGCAGAAACACTGGACTGGAAATAGTAGAGAAACTTTTAAGTCAAAGTTACACTAACATCAGTGCATTGTCGGATATTAAATACATAGATCAAGGCAATAAAATAAATAAAAACACTTATGTAAGTTTATTTTTTATGTTTTAAAATAGAGTTGCTGACTAATCCCGCAGGCCAGGTTGTTCCAAAGTCCGGGGAACAGATTAAAGAGAGTAGAAATCGGTCTCGATGCGCGTGTGTGCACACAATTTCCCAATGATTGGAATAAAACCAAACTTTGCGTAGTCGTCGTGGTTTTATAAATCTGGAGCGGAGTTGAAGTGCAGTTTGTCATGTTGCACATGAAAAAAATCAAACATTAAAAAAAACAGAAAACAATCCAGGAAAGAATGTGTTAAGAATGTGGGCTGCCTTTCAACAATTGTTCTGAGAATAATAACTGACGGCATGAACCAAACTTTAATCCGGTTAATATCACATTTGGTATTAGGTTGCAAATATTCAGAGGGGAACAACTGAAAGTCAATAAAAAGTGGGTGGTGAAGGTCTCTTAATACACACTTACATTTGTCTTTTGAACTAAACTGAGCTGGTGCTTTGTATTTCTCATATGAAATAAAACTTCCTGTGATGGAAACACCCAGTTGAAATAAGATAAATAAATATTGAAGTTGGTTCCAAAACAGAGAGGTAACCAAAACAGGAAGTGACTTTGTGAAATGTCTTTACTCCTGATCTTATCATAGTCCCATTAAGTGTGTGTGTGTGTGTGTGTGTGTGTGTGTGTGTGTGTGTGTGTGTGTGTGTGTGTGTGTGTGTGTGTGTGTGTGTGTGTGTGTGTGTGTGTG
>JAVQJD010008952.1:0-14174 GCA_036023655.1 Nannoperca australis | reverse complement strand
CACACACACACACACACACACACACACACACACACACACACACACACACACACACACACACACACACACACACACACACACACACACCTCTAGTCGATCAACACAGAGGCCCCCTCCCCCTCATCTCATTACAACTGCCAGGGTGGAGTGGCACTGGGCTGTTGCTGACGCCAACGCTGAACCAGGCTGAGCTGAGATAGGCTGGACTGGGCCGAGAGGCTCTTGTCTGGGTTAGATAGATAGGACGAGACAGTGACTGGGCAGGGGGCCTGCTGTGGGCACATGCCGCCACAGCGGGGGCCAAGGCAGCCATGACCAATGGCTTTGAGGGAACCGTGGCAAAGCGGGGGTGACGGGCACCTGAGCCGGGGGCACCAGAGGGTACGATGGCCAAGCTGCTGGGTTTGTACACTCGTGTAAATGGTAGTGATGTTCAGTTCCACACACAGTCTTGCAGGTCTAATATTGTCTATTTACAGTCCAGAAAGCAAAAGTTAGAGAGAAATGCTGGCAAGGGTGGGTCCAATTAAATATGTTCCTCAAATAGAAATACTTGACTTGTTTTATGTAAAAAATTAGGGAAGAGTACTCTGCTCAGAGAGGATTTCTTTTTGTCATTTTGTTGCAAAATGAGATTCTTGGATAAATGCACTTGTCAGGACAGAACACCAAGAAATCCATTAAAAGCTCATATTTTCAACCTCAAGTAGGAACAAAGAAATGGAAAGACAACCCCCCCCAAACAATTAAGTAGGCTGTAAGACCTGTCAACCAGTATACTGGTTCTAACTGACCAAGAGGGCCAACATGTCCATTTAAAAGATGCAGAGCAGCATGTCTTTAAGCACATAAAAGCACTTCCCTCTTGAGCTCTATATCTGTCTTCCAGTCATAGCCAGACATGCAACGTCACTGTTTTCTGTCACTTGCTGGAAACAGTATTGGACAAAGAGTGGGCATCCCAGTCTCTGCTGCCATGGTAACTTCGGTCACAGCGCTGTGTGGTTGGTCATATTCAGGCTTTTATGGATGACAGACAGAGAGGAAAGATGTTTTTAAAATAACATGTAATATATATGTATATATATATATATATATATAACGTAGGTAATAAGTGGAAGACAAAATATAGTAGAAAAGAAATGAGAGAAGTTAGAAGGAAGACAACAAATGAAAGGAAGGATGAGGAGAGAGATAGAGAACCTCGGCACAGCGTGGGTCAACATAGCCATATGGCTGTCCATTATCAGAGATGCAGATGACTGGAGACCTGTTATTGAGATTCCTAAAGCAAATATTGACTCCAGCTGGAGCAAACGCTCTCTCTGACTCTGACACACGCCTCTCCTCCACTACTTCCTTCCGCTGCCCTCTATCCAAGTTAGACAAATGGATTATAGTGGGTGAGAAAAAAAACTTCAAAGAATAAAATGAAGGGAGATAGTGTACAATTATCGAGAGAAAATATATGACAGGCTGCCGGGGAGAAAGACAGGCGGTGAGGGAGGAAGACTGATAAAAGGTATTTTGGAGATGAGTGAAAGTGAGAGCCATAATCAGCTCACTTAAGTAAATGCATGATGCTATCTGTGGGTAAAAAAATTGCTGCACAGAAATCAGACCTGATGCACAGTGAGGGGTAATCTTGCCTTTTCTCTCTCTCTTGCACTCCCTCATCTTTCTGCCTGTCTCTAATTACTAAGCCATGGGCACAGCTTGTTCCCCAGCATATGCACAGATGCTGCTGCCTCCATGCAGTAACTTAATCAAGGGACACGTCCAGAACAGTGACGCAAAGACTATGTCCATGTCATGGACACCAAACCCGCTGACACTGACCTACTTTTGGGGGGGGGAAATAAACTGCATCTACTGCTGATGATGAGTGCCTGGCTACACTTCATGTTTGTGACAAACTTCTCTGGAAAGATGGATCTCAAAATACAAAATGTTATACTTTATGAACACGTTATGCATTGTGAAAGCCTTTCTGGTGAACTGTATTACTGTATCGCATAAAGCTCCACTATATTTTATGCTAAAAACAAAAATCTCATAAAGCTAGGGATTGAAATATATAAAGAGGAAAACGCAGACAGGTCTAAATTTCCACAGATGGACTGCAAAGTAAGTCACCCGTGACATAACTGTCATTTACAGCTGAAGTGGGTGGACAAGCAAGACAAGCAAGCGTGTAGGAGAAGAGTGTGTTGCGCCATTTTGGGAATTTCCAAGGAACCCCTACGTTCCAAGCGGATGCATTCCTATTAGGGAGAAGAGAGGGAAGCCAAAGTAATGTCCATGGAGCGTGGCAATCATCGGGATGGTAATGAGAAAGAAATCGGAGCTCTGAGTAAATATAAAACAACTTTAGTTAGAGACATTGAAGCTTTGGTGAAGGAGTTATGAAGGTGGGGAGGGAGCAGTGCTCATAGGGAAGAGACAAAAGCACAAATCCAGTCTACCAACTACAACATCTACACATTTGGGAGAATGTGTTTTAGTGGATAACGGCCTGTTCCCATCCTGTCCCCTGCTTGTCCTCTCTTTTGTCACTAATGGTGACAACGGCAGTGACTTATGTGTGAGTGAGTGAGTGTAGGTGTGTATCCCGAAAACATACACTAGTACACAAATGCACAGGTCAATTATGCACAAACACACAAAATGCAGCTTACATGACAAAAACCAAATGGTCTATGTGGCTAAACAAACACTAACAGAGACAGAATCCAACAACATAAAACCTGTGAATGCACATGTGCATGTGTATGTGAGTCAACCTACGTGTACATGCATATGTATCTGTGGGTGTGTGCATGTATGTATACATATGCATGCATGCTGTCCAGATGGCGTGGGGGGCGAGGGGGGGGGGGTAGATCTGGTGAGGGTCAAGCATCTTTGTGGATCAAAGCCAAGGTCGGGGCAGCTGCAGTGGCCCATGTTCAAGGTGAATGGAGGCCTCAGATGGCTCTTCATTAGCAGGCTGCTCCCTCCCTGCTGGATCCCATCAGCCAACCACCACCAACCCTCATCACCAACCCAACCCTCACCCTTTTACTCCCTCCGTCCACAGGGACCTGTCCTGAAAATGCCTGTCCACTGGGAACTATTTTGCGCCGTGTGTAACCCCACCCAGCGCCTGCAGACGCGTTCACATGCTCACACATGGGCGTTTGTGCATAAGTAGGCACAACACACACACTCACACCCTCCACCCACACTGGTACCTAAAAGAGCCTATGTTGACCTCTGAACTGGTGTCTCTCTGGAGAGCATCCTGACCATGCAGCCTCTGTCTTTGTGTTCCTCAGTCCCCCTGCTAACAAAAGGCCTCACGCCACCACTGGCCTCTTTTTTGTACTCCTTTACTTAAAAGTACTTGTGTGTATCCTACCTTGGCTATAGTAATAAAAACTGATATTAGCTACATTACGATTCCTTTAAACATTATTGATTCCACCAATGTCCAGTTAAAATAACTGGTCCTAGGTCCTAGAGTTCACAGAGCAAACACCAATTCATGAAATTCGAAGAGCTTCAGGCAGACTTTTAAGATAGAGCTGTTTAAGACAGAGTGGTCAGGACTAGAGTGGGTTCAGGCCAAGTGTCCCTGAGTAGCCCTGCAAAAATCCCAGACTGGAACCCTGTTTTATGGTTAATTCGTAAAAAAAACAAAAAAACAATGAAAGATTGCTAATAGTCTAAACTCTCCTTGTACAGTAATTGCACAAAAGAACAGAAAGAATGAGACAGATAGACTCTCACACACAGTAAATCTGTTAATAAGGCAGGGCAGGGGGAGAAGGTCCAGATTAGGCAAGGGAGCATTAAAAGGGGTCTTAAGACACCCCATACTGACATTTCACTACTTAAGCTCCAATCCATCAGTTTCTAAGGCATATAAGTCAGATGACGGGTGCAGGCAGGGTGCCTGCGTTTAGAAGAGTGTGGCGCCTAAGGCTGACATCTCTCAGCTTAATTAGGAAGTTTTCATAGTCTAAAACAGATAAGACCTGAGCCACACAACCTCCTCGCCACCATGGAGACCTAGAAAGAGGGCAGACTACACAAACACCCTCGAGGGAAATCCATTCGCATTTCATTCTCCTGCAGACCTGCAGTGCTTAAGAGCATGTGTTTCTTTAGTAAACCACAGTGTAGACCTCTTTGACTGTCTTGTTTCGGCAGAAAGAGTTGCAATTGAATCAAAGACACTAGGAAGGGCTGTGTTTAAGTCACTTGTATCTATTTCAACAGCAAAGTGAGCTAGGACCACATGCAATCGCTCACAATGTGAAGTTAAAGTTGAACAACCAATGTGGCTGCCAACTTTAACTGCACTTGAGACAAAGAGATGGAAGAAAGTGGGGAGGGGCAGGAAATCTGGGTTCCAGATACATTTTGAACCTAAGATATTGTTTTAACATGGCAAGCAAGAGAATCTGAGAATGATGCCTCATCTCTGTTAGAAGCAGTATAACATCTGTGAAGGAAAGCTGGCTGACCATCACACCTTCTGATTCTGGGGGTTTTACTTGAAGGACAATTAAAAAAATCAACGGCTATAAAAAAAAACCTTTTCCATGCATGGGGAGGAAGCACTTCTACGCTGTTCAGGCCTCCACAACAGCAGCCAAGGTTAATCCTGTTTGTAGAAGCGCTGGTGCTAAAAAGGGCTCTTGTAGTGAAGAGGGGCAGTTTAGAGATGAGGTGGAGGGTGTGTCTAGGTGCTTGACCCCCTCCTCTCTTAACCCCACATCTGCCCATTAACCTGGGCCAATCAGCTTGACCTTGTTGAGGAGAGGAGCTTGGGAGTAGCTCACAACGCCATCGACTCCCAGCAGTCACATAATTGGCCTGTTAAGTGGAAGGGATGGGGTGGGGGGAGGGGTGTTTGGTTGTGCCGGGGTGCAAATGTAAGCAGGGTAAAAAAGCAGATGTGGTCATTATTTTTATTCATTGAAAGGCACAGTGCCTCACCTCCTCATACCATACCTCACTGCAGTATTGCTGGATATCACACAAATACTGTTCACCCACATGGATGCATTTAGGAGTTGTGTCTACTGCTTAGGTGGTGAACTAAGAAGGGGAAAAAGTGTAATTTGAAAACTGATTGGTGGCATGGACAGGCTAGACACACCTTTGAATGACTTGCATACAGGCTGTTGTTACCAGTCATTACTCTGGCTACCACAGGGGGTAATGAAAGCAGACTGGTGTAACATGTTTAAATCAACAGGGGATCCCAATGCCATCTCCAGGAGGGACTGCTATGGAGAAATTGATTGGACTGCATATGGATGAACTGTTACTCATTATGGAAAAGGAGATAAGAGGCAGAAAAATGGCAGAGAGGCTGGGAAATGTACAGAGGGGATAATGTGGGGGGAAAGGACTGGTGAAGACACAAAAACAAGGGATAGAACTATGAAGAAAGAAGCTGGAGATGGAATGGTGGGAGGGGGGAAGATGGAAAAGAGGAAGGGAAGAAAGAGGGATAAAGCCGAGCAGGTGTTGATTGGAGAGAGGCCAGGCGGTGAGTGCCAGCGGTACCTGTTGTCACAGCGAGGGCTGAGGTGTGAAGCTCGTCTGAGCAGAGGCCCTTAGAGGTGTGAGGTGATTATGGGAAAATGGGGAGGAAGACAGAGACATTTAGACAGAGAGACACGGAGAGAATGAAAGATAGGGACAGAGAGAGTGAATGTGACAATAAAGCTGGTTGCTGGAATAATGGCAGAGTGGGAAGGAACAACAGATTGAGATGGATAAAGTGAGAGCGTGTATGACAGAAACTAGCCAGTAGGGTGATTGTATAGTGCGTGTGTGTGTGTGTGTGTGTGTGTGTGTGTGTGTCCGACTCCCATTTTATATGTCAGCTACTCAAACCTTGGTGTCTCATTAAACAGCTTTTTGGTGTAGACACAGCAGCAGGACAGAAAACGTCTGAATGTGTCACAGGTGCATTATGATGAGTGGAGGTGTTTGTGTGCCCATTTTCTGGCTGTGCATAGACATACACAACATCAGATGCTCTAGAGGGATAGCTGGTTTCACAGAGTTTTAACAAATAGCCTAATTAGGAGCAGGTCCAGGAAACTGGAGCTCAGGAGACCCAAAGGAGTCGGGTCAAACAGAAAAGCCCAGGTTAATGACACCTCCTGAGGGGTGAGTTTCCCACAGCAAGAGCTTTCTAAGCTCCAACCTCCACACCTCTCTACCGTCCATCTGGCATTCAGACAGCGGGACGGGAAGTTATGGCTGTGACATCACTCCTAACCTGTGACATCATCACTGCCCGTCAGTGATTTCACACAGGTTTGCCACTGCTGCAGACAAAATCTGATGTCTGCTAGCTGGCATGACCAGGTTATTTATGAGACTGCTGGAGGAAGCAGTCACCCATTTTCTCAAGTCTCTGGCAGCCCACCATTCCTCTGGGGGACAGTAAAAATCGATTTCTGCTGCACAACAAATCAAAAGACCAGCACCTACACCAAAGTCAATGTTGACCCCTAAACTATGTTAGGACCCTCTGATTATTGGGGGTTCACAGAATAGAAATGATAAAGCAACAAGTCATCCTCACAACACAGAGAAACGGGATAGCCACAAGATACCTAGTGACATCATCATTTGTTGTAGCATGGTTTGATCAACACAACATTACTGCCATCAAAGCCTACTGGGCTTGTGTATTCAGATGAGCTGAGTCTGTAACCTATCTCTTTTTCAAAGGACTCTGGTCTCTATTGATGAGTCCTAACGCAGCAGCCTTAGATGTGAAACACAATGGATCGACATGATTAATCAAACACAGACCCATTATAGCCAGACAGTCACCCAGGCCTCCACCGTGCATTAACAGAAAGTCATAATAAGATGAGCAAAAAGGCTCATAGGGATGAAGATTAACAGATACAGTTCGGTGACTGGCTGGGTGAGAGTTCTCTCTGAAGGTCCCCTTTGTCAGTGATGATGGCCAGAGTGACATGAATGCCTCAGCCTTCTGGAAACATTATTAGGTCAGAACAAAGGTGTGCATCTTATGAGCTATCTGGGGTGAATATGCGTCATATTTTGTCCTTCAGTTCCTGGTATTTGAATTGTTGAGATTCGAGACAGGGAACAGCAGCATCTATCTGATCTCAATTTGAACTTTTAATAAAAAGTCAAAGATGAAACAGGGAAGGGCACACTGAACCTAGACTCTGATTGAAATCCATCTGATTACTTTTGAGGCATTTCACCTCTTCTTCCTACCAACTTTCACACAATTATTATCAGGCTACAGGCTCGAATTCACGTTCTGCCCACCTGTACCCTCCTCCAAACATAGCAGCAATCAAAGCACCCTGATGTTCTATAATCTATTTGACACATCTAGAAAACCAGTCTGACACTTAAATTGCACGAGAAGTGTGCCAACTCTGGGTCATGCCAAACGGACCCGATTGTAACCATACGATAACACTGTTCAGACAAGCTCTGATGAAATATTAAAACAAAATGAACACAGGCTTCTGCAATTTTAATGATGCTTGTGGCATGTGCAACAGAATAACTGTGATGCCTTAACGCCCAGCATCTTTGTCTGCTTCCCCGCCAAGACATCGTGCACATGAAGTCTCCTGTTCCTCCATTGCCCCCTCTATGAAAGGTTCATCGGGCCAATTAGACTTTCTGGCCTTATGCAAAATGCAAGGCATTTAGCGGGAATGATAATGATTAGCGCTAGGTGACATATGATCACAGCTGTGGTGAATACACAGAGCAAGGTTACATACTGGGGCCAAGAGTTATTTCATTTGCCCCTATATTTGCATTTTGGACATATTTCAATCAATGCTATTGTGATTACAATGAAATATGAACTCTTATTTAAAAATTACATATATGCAGACACAGGACCATTGGCCCTATTTGTTCATATTGCTTTGGTAAAATTGTGTTTTTAATGATGGATGAATATCTTGCTGTTGAAAGATATGATTTTTGTTGCAAGGCAATATTGTTTGTGAAGTCTTTCTGTACGCGAGTGAGCATCCAGCCCCAAAATAAGTTTGCAAGTTAATTCCGAGCTGTACATATATGTAGGTCTCACATCATTGTTACACCGGCCTTTTGGCCTTCCCGATCTGAAAGCAAATTTATAGTAGTGTACGTTAGTAAGGGGCTGGGGGACAGTCAGGAAATGGGGGACAGTCAGGAAATGGGGCCCAGCCTTCTACCTGCTGCAATTGTAATGGATGAGGCGGACGGCAAAGGGAGATGTATATATGCATACACACATAAGCATGCACACAGAGAGAAACCCACACACAAAACCTTGGGCAAAAAAGAAAATGGACTTCTGTATTGGCAACAGCTTTTTCCTAATCCTCGCCCCTGGGCTATATTGTGCAGTCAAGCAGGCTATTACATGGCAACAATTAGGGGGGCTGGAGCCCAACACCTGGTCGTCTCCTATTCTGGCCCTTCAGTGGCAGCTGACTGTACAGTCTCACAGCCAGGTGGCCCTCCTTCAATGACATTAGCTAGTCACTCCAGGGTTAATCAGGAGCCTGCCATCATCCAGTGGGCATGCATAGAGCCCCATTCAGACTGGAAGCTTTTATTGGGGGAGAGGGATGATGGAGACAATGTTGTTATAAAAACTTGTTCAACTGAAGATCTCAGACAGAGAGCCTAGATAATCAAAATGAACTTGGTGGGGTGGGGGTGTTCGGGCCTCTTGGAATCGTGGTCTAAGTTCAGTGCGCTGCCTTGATTGGCTCAAGCGGAGCTAGCGGCACGTCAACTGTGCATCCTGCAGATTATAATGGACCTTTTCATGGGAGGACAAAAACAGATGGAGGAGCGGGAAGTGCTATACATCCACGCAGACGGGTGATGATGTGGGGGGGGGAGGCAAACTGGATTTTGTCAAAGTCGGCAGATACAAAAACAAGTGGGTGTAGCTTGAGCGGGCCGGCTATATCTGCCTGCACAAAGCCCCATTCCAAAGCCCCCTGGCTTGGAGATCTAAGGGTAAATAACACTCATTGGAATAACAAAAGCTATAGATTTGTACCCAAAACAGCTAGAGTCTCATCAATAGTAATTAGAGGCTATACATAACTAATGAAGATGTGTACACTACATTAAACAAAGGTACTGAGAGTTAAACATAGAGCGTTGGATAAGTGGATGTCTGCAACACAAAGCTTTTCTTACATTTCAACCACAACAAGAATAAGCAGGATACATTATGAAAACACAAAAATGATAATCATGTGTTGTATCAATTGTAATTCTAATGTTATACTGTATGACAAAGATGCATTTAGTTTTGAAGATAAGAGCATCTCAGAGCTAGAATGTGTTGTGCCTGCGTCTGCAACCAACAATACTTTCTCTTTGTTCGACATCAAACTCAATATTATTACAGCCTGTTGCAGCGGAGAGACACAGGAAGATTTGGCAAATATTTCTCTTTCAGCCACAACCACCACTTGACAATGAAACACAGACTATCAGTATTAACACATCAAAGCCTGCTTTCTGTAAGAAGAAGCAGACAATGCACAGCGATGCATACTTAAATGTTTTGTTTCTGTTATTGCTTTGTTTGCCTTGCCTTGTCTGTCAATGCAGAAAATTCCATTTAGTGCAAAAATGCAAATGCTGCGAGGCACAAGGACATCTCCTCTAAAAGAGAACAATGGCCACAGGCCAGCAGAGGAGCAGACACTGCCTTTGAACCATTTAAAGAGGCATTAATGTGCAACTTATAAATAATCAACCAATTCTTTCTTAAAACAGCCAATTAAGTCTGTGACATTAAAAGCAATGAAGCCTTATGTAAAAAGAAAAAGAGCAATCATAGTCTCCGAACAGAAAAAGAGAATTGAAAATTCAATGGCCATTTAAGGACAAGGAAACCCAATAATGTCAGAAGGTGTCCTCACAAGAGCCCCGAAAAACCCAGGGCCACATCAGAGACCAAGAGATTCCATCGGAGAACGATGAGTGACATTTCACTGACATTTCCCAGCAGCTTTCAATGCGGTGCTGTCTCAAGACGGCGTCAGAAATATCTATGGATATGCTTGCATGTGGCACAGGCGTTAAGGGATGCGGGTTCTTTCAGGGGACGGCCTCAGCTCTGGGGCTGGTGATGAGGAGTATGGACCCTGGGAGATTGAATGGTAATCACTGGAGCACAGATAATGGATGATTGAAGGCTCTTTCTACGCCGCTGTTGGATTTCAATATCAGAGAGGCCCAGAATTGGGATTCTTATCAGGGCGGTGTGTCAAACAAAGGAGAGCTGAGCGTGAAATATGGCGTCCAACTCAGGCACACGACCATGGCGATTAGCACAAGGATAAAAAAGGCCGCACAAACAAAAGAGGGCAGCTTTAGCTGGACAAAGAGCTGTCCACTGCCTTGTAACAAGAGACACGGAAGGAAGAAGGAACATAAAGGAAGGGAGAGAGTACTTGGTGGTAAAAGGAGGACAGGACAAGAGTTTTGCTGAGATGGCTGGAAGATAAATAGTGACAGAGCCAACTGTTAAAGAGTGTTCCAGATTCCCTGCTTCTGAAGAGGAATAATGGACCAGCAGGGATGAAATGCAATATACCCCGCCTCAAAGCTATTCATACACATCCAAACAAACACACGTGATCACTCACGTACACACTCAAACACACAAACACACATGGTGGCACGAGGCTTCACATCACTGCCAAGTCCATCACAAAAAAAAAACACAAAACAAAAAAAACAACAAAATTATTCCCATTTATCCCCGGATTCCAAGCACTACAGCTTGCCAGGAAAGCTCATTAACCCTCCCTTCAAGAACCCAGAGACAAAAGAGGGGAAAACAAAACTAATCAATGAGAACGCACCCATGGGGGGTGGAGGCAAGAACACGCATCCATTTGGATAACCTGAGAGGGCTAACAGCTTCTGCTTTAGTGTTGCACTGGCTGGCTACAGGGCAGAGAAAGAAAGTTCATTAATTAAACAGGGCTAGTGGGAACAGATGGAATGGCTAGCTGGATGCTTATCACTTAAAGCAGACAGACAGGTTTTTACACCCGTGCTAAGAGCAGCGCCACCACACATCAATCACAATGAACACGTCTTCTCAACGGCAGCGCAGTGCTAGTCCAGTGGTGACACTGGGGTCAGGGTATTCTGGCTGATGGACAGAGACTAATGACCTATTAGCAGTCAAGCCATTATAGCAATTTCATTTTTTGTTGATATTTAACAGGGACATTTTTTTAGACAGACTGTCCAAGAGTATGGTCTTGATGAGTGTTAACACCCAAACCAACACAGTCAGTAATTCCTTTACATATTAGTAGCCAATTTGGGATGATTGCTACATGTTCAAGTATCTGCAAAATATAATTCATGTGATGAAAGTCATGCTATCCTCTTTGCCTGTTGAATCTGTGGGAATTGATTCTATTGAGCCTTAAATTAGAAGAAATGGGAGACTTTTCCTCAGCAGCAGCAACACTATGACACCACAGCATTTATTTTAAAGAGACAGTGGTCAATTGAAAATGATTATTGACATCAGATATATGACCGCTATCAATTAGTTATTAAATATATCAACGTTAAAATGAACACCCAATTATGTATTTAGTGTGTATTAAGTACAGCGCTGCCATGCTTTTTGAGTGCCATACTATATTTTTGAAATTGAAAGTTTTGTATCTGTGTAAAAAGAGTTAAAAAGAGTAATTTCAATAACTAATTTGCCTGGCCTTTAGAAACCCACACCTAAATTAAAATGTTCTATATACAGTGCTTTGAGGATATATACTTTTGTTTACGTGTATACAATGAAACAAAACAGCACTTTGAGTTCAATTAAATTTCAGTCAAGATACTTCTTAAGTAAGTCATAAATTCAATATTGCAGTGGAATTGAAATATATCCAAATGTAGAAAATACTGCTATGTCCTAAATTGTCGACCAAGCAGTTTTCAAAAAAACATAAAATAATTTACACAATTGTGCCGGTCTTGTATGTGTTATTCTACCTGATAGCCAAAGCCTGAGCCTCGCTGGCTTTCACTTTGCCGCTCACAAACCCACAGATGTCAGACATGAATGCATAACGGAGAGAGAAGGGGAGGGGCCCTGAGGGTGGGGGTTCAAGTTTAAAAATACAAGGAGCATAAAATTCTTTGGGTTACATTAGGCTAGTGCTGGCTGAAAAGTCCATGATTTCTTATTATTTTATTTACTGTATCAAAACAGGGTGCCAATATGTTGGCAGCTGAAAGCTCCCTGACACAATATAATCATTCTTTTAATAGCACATAATTAAGTGCAGGAAAATAAATCAAAATGTGGAAAAAGTTGAATTAACCCAGCTGGACTCAAATTACACTTGAAATGAGCACTTTTATTAATTTGGCAAAGAAAAACCAAACCTTATTTGTCAGAAATGTTGCAGTTAAGACACATACGGGACACATGGTGCACACAAATAAACACATACAAACACACAAAGCATGATGGTTTTGTAATACCAGAGGCGCTACAACATAAAAGGCAGCTTCTGTATAAATACAAACACAAACATAAATGCACCAACAGGCACACCAGCAGTGTGTGTACGCTACCCCAGGCGGGGCTCTGGGTCCCTGCTGTTGGCTGTCTGGTTCCACGCCTGCTCTACCTGTGTTTAAAAGGGGCGGCCCCCGTGAAGCTCAGACCTCAGAGTGCAGGCTGGGCTGGGCCCCCAGGGCTTTCAGGGTGTGGGTACCATGCAGCGGACGCCTTTTGTTACAGGCTGGGTGGCAAGAGGAGGAGGACCTGATGTGGGGGGACGAAGAAAAAAGTAATGCTATGAGTCATTCTGCATTAGCAGCAGGGGAGGGAGACAGGGAGAAGGGGGGCGAAGGGAGAGAATACTTTTGCATGTTGTATGAAGCTAGACGCCATATGCCATCCGTGCTGGGCTGCCTCCTGAGTCAGGGCTCTTGGTTTGACAGGCCTGTGCTTGCCCCCTCCTCACCCCCAAATCTACCCCCTTCTCCCCTAACTAACACCCCCCTCCCTCTGGGCCTTCGTAGGCTCCAGCTATGGGCTAGGCAATTGCTTTGGTTGTGCATGGACTGTGCTCTGTGTATTTGTGTGTGTATGTGTGTGTGTGTGTGGGGGGTACTCAGTGATCTGAACACATCGGACATTGTCGTGAGTCCCGGCAGGAACAGCTGGTCAGCTGGAGAGAAGGGTGGGAGGGGGTAGGGATAAGGAGGGGGAAGAGATGGGAGGCAGTGCGCTACACTGATAATGGGATTAGGTTAAAACATTCAGTGGGGGAGAGACCCCTTCTCTCTCTCCCAAATACTGCATAAACTCTCAACCGCACTATCAAAGTCAATGCCAGCCTCTGCCCAAACCACCCTGGCCAACTCCAAGCAGGGACACTTCAACTCTGAAATGGCCTGTAAGCCAACCCCCAACTACCCACCCACCCACCCACAACAGCCAACTGCCTCCAACTAAAAGGCTTGTCCAGTTATAACGGACACACTACTAGGTACTTAATACACACTACGTGACAAGTCGAGAGGATTTCTTAAGCCAGCCTTTTAAGAATTGTACCGTATATTCCAAATTACTTATAAGACCTGTTTATTGGTCAGCTCTGTTTTCCATAAAGAGGAAGTTGGCTAGTTATACTCGTATCAGCTCAGACCATTACATGAATCCAGCATATAATGACTAGCTTGGCGTCTCACTGTGCCCAGTCAAGCACTGTGTTCCACAGTGATATAGACTGCTGAATATTATCCATGAGACTGCCGACAGTTATGGCACAACAGCTGGCAAATTAGACCTATCAACGATGCTAAATAATTCATGTGAGACAACACTAACATGGCAGATCCTATTCATGACATGCTATCATGCATACAGGCGCACTTTTATCTTCGCTAGGTGAGGAATCTTACAGTAAACAAAAGAACGCACTGCCGTTGGACAAAGACACAGTGAGAGTGGGACAATAACTTGCTCAGAAGGGGTGTGAGAATATGTCACTGTCAATGCACTGACTGTAATAATTATGAGGGCGTCGGGGGGTGGGGGGTGGGGTGCAGCAACAGCACACAAAGGAGTACATGCAGGGTATCATATCCAT
>JAVQJD010008948.1:0-10546 GCA_036023655.1 Nannoperca australis | reverse complement strand
CATCAGTTGTTTTTAACAAATAAATATATATTTTTATACACCCCTTTCTTTATTTTACAGCGTTCTCTCTCTCTCTCTCTCTCTCTCTCTCTCTCTCTCTCTCTCTCTCTCTCTCTCCCTCTACCTCCCCCCCTTTTCAGTTTGTTTTATTGGCATTAATGTATATTGCCAAAGCATCAGGATAATAATAAGTTAAAAGAAGACATACAATTCATAAAAATCTGGAAAATAGCAAAAAACTTAAATACACATATGTGAGACTGTGGAAGTGCGTCTTGAAGTTTAGTGTGTGTCTATGATGTTGGCGGGCGTGTTGATGTTGGTGTAGCAAAGACAGTATTGCCAGAGCATCAGGTAATTTTGAGATTAAAAATAAAAATAAAAAGGCAATTCATGAAATCGAGAAAATAGCAGAAAACGTATATACGCATATGTTTAGTGTGTGTTGATGTTGGTGTGTTGTGTGTGTGTGTGTGTGTGTGTGTGTGTTTGTGTATGTATGTATGTATGTGTGTGTGTGTGTGTTATAGCCTACGTCAATATTCTCTCTTCGTCTCTCTCTTTCTCCGGGTGTGAACTTGGACGAGGTAAAAAAGTGTGTTGTTCAGTGTGTACATTTTTCTTCTTTATGTATCAGTCTGTCTGCCTGCCTATTTTCATTCTGTCTTCATATCTTTAACCCCCCCCCACCCCCCTCTTTTTTTCCCTCTGTTTCTCTTTTTCAGCTTGTAATTGGAGTGATTAATGGAGGGAGGGGTGGTCTTGCCTGGAGGCCTGTTTTTCAGTGGCCTTTTTAGAGGCGAAGCACAGTGGAGGCCAGGGCAGGTAGCAACACGTTCTGCCCCTGGACATTTAGCCCCTTGTCCCTGCCACTTTGTCTGTTCACTCAAAAGCCAGAAATCTCTTCCAGCTACAGACATGACCGGACACTCAGAGGCAGGAATGCCCCCTGGCTCCCATTCTCTGTTGCCAGCCTGCTCTCATGTGATATGTGACCATTTTAATGCTCCTTAATTATCCTTAATGAGAGCAGAGAGTCGGCAGAGGATCTGTTTGTGAGTCGGAACTCCACCATAGTGAAATTTACTTCCCTCCATCACGGTTAGCCAGAGCCATTGTTGGCATTCGCATATGGGCAGCTCACCATAATATCCTTTACAGTGGTTAGCAGATAAAGGATGCCATACACTCAACCCAACACTCAATGCACCCACCCCCCACCCACTCCCCTTTTGCAAGAGGCACTAAATAAATTATTCCTGGAGTCCTGCTGTGGGATCAAGGCCCCAATTATTGGATTTGGATTAGAGATTGCTGCCCCCCCGCCATGCTCGTTTTTACAGGCATGCTGAGAAGAAGCACATTCGCTTTCTTTGAGAGCATGAAGGCAACTTTGCAAACTAAAGGCACCAGGGCTCTTGTTCTCCAGCAGATGAGGGAACAGGCTTACTAATATACATGTAATCTGCTTTAATCGCAGAACCAGCTCTCTTCATAGGTGCACAAAGGAAATGCCTAGAAAGTTGTCTTTGTATCCATTTTGGGTCACTACAGTGCATTTTACACTTTAATGGCCTATTTTTTTGTAAAATGTACAAAATAAGCAAGTTTAACTATTAAGCATGTGTCTTTTCTGTTTAATTCCTATTTAACACTATTGTTGGCTGTGATTCAGACTTCTGCTGGAGGCGTTGATTGTGATTAAATTGCTGCCGCTGCATCTGTTTAAAAGATTTCCCTCGCTGAACTGTTTTGACAGGCAGCAATTTGGCTAAAAAAGATTAGTCCGGGAATGAGATGTTAAGAGTACCTGTGGGATAAGAGGGGGGGGTGGGGGGCCCTCCTGTTTATTGTGAGGTTCGTTACTGGTGTACAGGAATGTTGCTGCGACTTTTCTGGCAGAGCTCGCACTGAACGCACAGTTACATGTTGGTACCCTTGATTTACTGCTTGGGGGTTGCTATAGGGATTTTCCTCGTATGTGCATATATTTTTCATTGAGTGTACGTGTGGTTGTTTACCCAGTTTTTTTGTTGAGGGTTTCCTATGGCAACTTTCACTGTGTGTCAAAGTTAGGGTTGGAGGGGAAAGGGTAAGGTCACACTGGGAGCTGTGATCCTGCCTTCATCTCAGTTTCCCTGGCGTGGCGGGGGTAGATGACTGAGGATGATGAGTATTGACATGGGCTGTGAGATTGCGTCCGGACGGAGCTGGGGACTTCCCTGTGTGTGCGCACATGCAGGGCTATTGATTTGGGCCTCCTGTTCAAAGGCTGTGGCCCAGGGGACTTGGTCTGCAGTGTGGATCTGTGTACGGTGGGAGACAGAGACCCATGACAGTAGCTTGCTAACAGGGCAGAGACACATGTCTCTCTTTATTAGGCCTTGTTTAGGCCGCAGGATCACATTTGGCAGGCTGCAAAACAACTGTTTTTCAGGTTTACTGCACATTTCAGATGAGCCTCCCTTGTTTTTTCTGCCATCCTACCAGCAAAAAGAGTCATCCAGCCTGTTTTCTATTTTATGCTGCCTACACAGTATGGAATTGGCTGCTGACCTTTTTCAAATCATGCATGGAAATGTACAGTTCCCCCCCCCCCCCCCCCCTGCTTTTATCAACTTGAGTGGCTGCTATGAGCACACCCAAACTCCTGCTTGAAAAGCGAAGGCAAAGCATGTGATGCTTTTATTAAGAGTAAGCCTCTTCATCTAATGACAGCAGACCTGTCAACCTGTACGCATTTTGCATAGCAAGTTCGCATATTGACATCAAAGTACGCTGGTACGTTTGATCTCTAAAGTACGCAGAAAGCTGGTGCCGCCAAATGCGTAATGTAATTTCAAGAGACAGTAACTAGGATCCGCTAATTGACAGCAACACACTTGGCCTTAATTGTATCCCTCCTCACTCCAGTTCCTCAAGTGAGCACCGTTCTTTGAACTCCTTTGCTAAGGTAAATGGACTGGGGGGACGGGGTGGTGGAACATTATGAATTTAGTTAGCCTAACGTTAAGTACAAATTTGAAAGCTAGCTTGCTTGGTAACCATTCATTTAAGTTGGCAACGTAAGTTATATTGTCACAGATGGTTAAACGTGACTCTTCATTGTATTTAATTATTTTAGCCGAACGCGTACACGTAATGAGAGGAGCGAGAGGCACCCCCGGCTGAAAACAGCCCCGATGCCTCCGTATGTCCAGGCCTCCACACCATGCATTCTGCACAGTCTGCAATACTGATATTGACATAAGTCATCAAGGATCAGCATTTAATAATTAGACATTGAATGATATGCATTTTCAAAGCAATGTTTATGTTTTGGCAAGTGTTGTGAATTAAAAGGGATGAAATTACGACAAAAATGACAATACTAGCTATATATTCAGGTATATCCCCGGAGTGAAAATAACATGAAGTGGTCATGTTGGCGTAAGATGTTATGAGGGAGAGATGTGTAAAGTCTTATTTTCTGACAATAGGAATATGACAGCAATGGATAAAAATATAATAATAAATAAACCCCCTCTGAAACGCACCTTTTCAGACTGCAGACGCCATATGGAAGGGACCAAATATAAGAACAGCGTCAGTTCCCAAGATCAAGATTTCAGAGAACAGGATTTGCAGCCAATCCGGGCAGAGACACTGGTCAGAAACTTCCTCATTTAGCACAGTTATCTGTAGCTGCCCATGCAGGACCAATATTTAAAAAGATCTTCACTGGTGGCCAAACTGCCAAGCAGTACGGCTGTACTGATGTTCATGACCTGAAATGTATTTCCGCATAAGGTCGGTTTCTCCCAAGACTTTCCTCGAGGTTGGCAGGTCTGTAACAGCACCACTATTAAATTGGAGAAGTGTTGTCAACATCCTGAGCAATCAATGCCATCCATCCCCCACTCCCCAAGCAGCAGCCATTAACCCCTTCTTGTTCCGGCATGCCTGGCCTCACTAAAATGGTGGCTCTTACTCCAGACATCTTTCTATAATGGCTGCATAGAATTAGCCCCAAGCTATGCATCGGCGTGTGTTGCGCAGCTTGTCTGATGCAGATGGAGGGATATGCTAAGAATGTGTCAACTTTTTGCAGATGGAAGGTTGTCCATTGTAATGTCACATGAATGCACAATCCAGATGCATGGATCTCACAACTGGGGAACTCAAAATGTCTTTTAGGGTAAGAGATATAAAAAATTTAATTAAGCCAAATCTTCCCCATCCAAAAAATGAAATAATTCAAAATCAAAACATTGATATTTAGTGGTAACCGTCTCGGCAACCCACGTGAAGCTCAGGGGACCCACTACTCCAAAAAACATTTCCAGAGAGGAGCTTCTTATGTACAGAGGTACTGTTTGTCAGTGTGTGGATAACCCCCCTCCCCCCAGTGATGACCAGCTACAGCTCACTTCTAGTCATTGACCTTATTCTTATCCCTGATTTGGCGCTGCGCCAGTCACTCACGTATGGCCATAATGTGATTAGGCCACCCACTGCCTGGCCAGTAAACCCGCTAACAGCATGAGAGCGAGACACAGAGAGACAACACAGGATGCATGGGCTGCTAAGACATACGAAGGCTTCTGTTCATCCTGCACACTGCACACACTAGCATGCAACGCACACGCATAGACACACAGACATATTTAATACTTTACTTGAGCATTGAATTGTAGTTTGGATAAATATACTTTTTAAATGTCTGGCTATGAGACTAAAATGTAAAAAAGACATTTAGACTGCAATAACAAAGGTATAATAATACAATAATACATTACAAAGGCTTACAATACACATACGAAAACACTTCATTTGAAACAATTATTAATTATATCAAGAAAGCCAAGCTTTGTACATGAGAGTAGTTAGGGTGTGGGAATTCCCTTTTTTTTTATTTTATTTTATTTTTTAAAGGAGTCATTATTGGGTGGAGAGCTAGAATTGATGAAGGGGCTGAGGTGAGTAATCATAAGGAGTGGTCTCAAAACATCAGTATCCACTCTAACTTGACAAAAAAGCAACATAGTGTTAACATTCCTCTACTGACCAAGGTCCCAATTCAAGAGCCAACATGTCTATTCATGGTTAACAGCTCCCATGTACCAATTACTGTTTTGTTTTTTTAACCAGCCGGAGAAGCAGATGGGTTAGAAAATAGAAAGGTATCATTGGCAATTGTCCCACTGGTTTCGAGACCAAAAGCTTAATATGAACAGCATCAGCATCCCGTCAGCCACATGCTGCAGACTAGAGTTTGATTTAATCGTTTGTTTTGTTTTGGGCAAAAATGTCAAACATTTGCTGCTTTTCTTTGTCATTTATGACAGTAAATGAAGAGTCTTTGAGTTTTGGACTGTTTGTTGGACAAAAGCAATTTGAAGACGTCACTTTTGGCTCTCGGAAATTGTGAAGTTGTGATTCACAACTTTGTTATGACATTTTATAGTCTAAAGAATTATTCAAGTAATCATAAGAATAATCTTTAGTTGCAACAACATGGTGCTGATGTGACTTTATTGCAGTCACCTCCTTGGTTGTTGGGAGTTGCTCTGGTTAAGACTGTATGTTAAAAGAATTAAACAGTAGTTTGGTTTTATCTTCACCGCCATCTGTCCTTTTCATCATAGCAGCCATTCAGCCTCAGCTCGCCCCAGACACTTTACTGCGAAGGAGGAGGACCAACTGACAATCCTTGTTCAGTACAAGAGAGCACTCCACAGTCAAAGCAATGCTACAGTAGTTGGTCGCCTGTTCATTAGATCAAACTGGGGTAGACATGTTGTTTTGTTTAAATTGGATAGAAAATCTATCACAGTGTGAGAAGTTTTTCTAGATTAAACAATTTAATTTAGTCAAACCAATGTGTTATTAACATCTTACTGTGTCATTTTGAAAATTGTGGTACCTTTTCTAACATATGGATGTCAAGCTTATGCGTTGATAAATATGACATTACCACGTCTGTCTACTAACAGCATCATTTTAAAGTACCATACCACATTTGTTGTAATAGACTAATGTGACTATTGTGACTGGACAGTGGCGTTCTGTCACTTTAGACCTTTGTTGTTGATGTCAGGGACACCTTGACCCCTGCGTTTCCATTGCAGAGTGTCCCCTGGGGACGCATGAGTTTTTGTGTGTCAGTCGTAGTGATGTAGTCACATCTGATTTTGGTGAGCTGGGAGTTGCTGGTCACTGTTATTCACCGTTGGTATATCTATCAGTGTGTCCTATATGTACACATGCAGGCCATACTGTTGTTGCACATATGCTCTGTAAATAATATTTGTTTTTAATTGTCTATCTAACTTTTGCACAAAGAAAAACTGGTATTGGGAGTGGAATTGGCTTGCTAACAAGCAGAGTAATGGATTTTACCATGCAGCTTTATGGTTGTAGTAGCTTGTTTGATTACTGTCAGTAAGATTACACAGTGACGATCTGTGGGCCATTGAATAGGGAACATCCAGAACGTAGAAAAGGTGCAGAACGCAGAGTTTATGCATGGCTGCAATCTGAATGATCTTCTGCCATAATCATTTATAATGGTTAAAGGTTAACAGAGTTGATCAAATTGTGTGCAAAGGTCTATAAGGCCTCCAAATGTACTATACCATATATTTACCTTCACATGATGACCCAGTTGTAATCTCTATGATGAACGATACTTCTCGCTATACGTTGACAGAGGAATGTATTTTTGATAAGGAATGAGCAGTACTTTTCAACACAAGATATCTGGGGAGAAGCCAGTGTGATAAAATAATAGTTTTTTTTAAGATAGATATAATCTTTTAAAAGGTAACAATCTATTGGTATGTCTTTTGAAAATTTAAAAACTTTTTTTTTGTTTTTAACAAAATCTTTTCTGCTAGTTTGAGTAAGATTCTTCCATTGGATTTTGGATTATTGTAAAAAAATAAGCTCTGTGACAAATAACAGTTCATAGTACTTACATGTTTTTTTCAGCAAGATAATCTTCACAAACGAACACCACTTTTAAGATTGTTGAATCGCAAATAAATCCAATCGCTAGAAGTAAAAAGCTAACTTTAGGCTCTAAAACTGACTTCACCACGGTCACATGTCCTCAATGTCACCGCCGCTAAGCTTCCAACTTCTAATTTGGTTCTTCTAAAAAAGCCTTTTGGAAAGTTTGAGTTAGAATAGTTTCCATTAGTGCGAGTATAAACACAAATAGACTGTAAAGGGGACCGGTAAGTAGATTACTTTCTGTGTTCAGTGTGATTACGTTTAATGTCCCCGACATCCTCCGTAGTCTCATTTAGTCACTTGTTAGCAACCACCTTTTTTAAAACGCGTAAAAGCTAAAACCCCCACTTTGAGACGAGGGAACCAACCACAATTGCAAAAATGCTATCTCACTTCTGGGTTTAAGGACTCATTCCTGCACCACTCTGAGGTTACTATTTTGCAGGCTGTTTGATGTTTAACGCCAACCTTAAACACACCATTTGCTGTGGGTCTGCAAGTTGATGGCTGGGTATTTGTTTAGGGAGCATGAATGTTGACATGCGTTACACGTAGAGAGAGTGAGAGGGTGAAAATGACTGGCTTTCAGGGGCCTTGACAACCTTTGCCCTGCCGGCTCTCCTTTCAGGCCTTGTAATTGTCACTGACCAATGGGCTCCCGTTTGAAACTAGACCCTGGGCTGCAGCTATTAACGTCCCCCTCCAAACGGATCTTGTTTTGATTCCTGATGCTTTTATAGGTTTTGTCTTTAGGAGACATTCCTGGTCGGCACATACCGTGCACCCCTTTCTGCCCCTATTTTCCTTCCTTCCCATCTTGTGGGGCCATTGCAACCCCCCCCCCCCCTCCTGCACTCACAAACATACACATAGCCATGATCAGCCTTTGCGCGTGCGTGTGTGTGCGTGTGTGTGTGTGCGCTAGGGCTACTGACCAGCCCACCCTCCCCTGGCCCCTCCTGACAGCCAGTTACACTCCATGAACTTGGCCACCCGTCACAGCTGCGTTAAGATTGAGGGATGGGGGGCCCTTGTATCCAGCTGGGTCGGAAGACATGGGTGGGGGCAGGGCAGGCACAGATGCAGATGGTTTAGGTCAAATGGAGATGTTTGAGGATGAAGGGGGAGGGGGACACAGGAGCTCAGGGGCACAATAACTCCAGAGGTTACTCCTCCAACCCCTGGAAAAATGCACTCTTGGAGTTTGAATATATATTATTTTTCACGTGTTTGTGTTGCCGAATGTTGGCAGTTGTTTACTTTACTTACTCCTGTTTTGGTTTTTTTTTTGACCGACATGAACTTAACTTTTTGACCTGCAGTCAGTGTCAACCTGCTATTGTTTTTGTAGGTAGAAATCAAATTAACACATTTTAGAAAAAAAAAACATTGGAGGTCAAAGTCCTTTCTTAAGAATTACAAATTTGCAGCTATAGTAGCGGTGGAACCAGGCAACACATTTTTCTAAAATGTGTTAATTTGTAACTCAGTTACTGCCAGGGACCCTGTTGCTTTACACGCTCTCTTTCTGTCTCCACCAACATGTCCTGTCTGTCTCTCTAATGTCACGATCAAATACAAGTAGAGCACTAAAACAATAATCTTCATACTAGATAATTGTGTTACTTTTGATAGGTAATGATACGAGACCACTACAGACCTGGTCCCCTATAGTCGTGCTTGTAACCACTTTCTGTTTGTTTACTGACCTTATCTGTGTTTACTCTCTTGTCTGCTGTAGAATGGGAGTGCTGGCTGGGCGGATGAGGCTGACAGTAGCAGAGGAAGAGGAGAGGCGTCCAGAGACTTTGCTAAGGTGAGCGTTTAGAGACCTTGATCGCTGGTTGGCTTTAGTGGGTTCGGTCATTATACAAATTAAAACAAAACAAAAAATGATACAAATGTTTTATACAACAGGAAACTGTTGCACAATTACATAATAACATTAATTCTTATGAAAGTCAAACTTTAATTCTAAATAGGTTAATCTTTTGAAGCATTCTCCAGACTGATGGATTCATCGCCTCATGTAGCCTCAACTCTTCTGTTAAAAGTTGCATTTGAGCACACCCCAAAGGTAACAGCCAGTGGTCCGCTGGTCGTGGCATGCATGTATGTTCTGTGCCTATGCGAGAGGAAATACCTCGTTGCTATTTGTACTGCAAAGAACCTTGTGGAGACAAACAAAACAAGCTGGCCAACCTTTTTCACGCCACTGTGAATCTTATTTAACAGCATAAATAGAGAATATGTTGGCAATTGAAAGGTTTTTATTTGCGTTATACTGGCATTATCAGCCATGTTGACAGCCAGGCGGCAGATATGTTGGCTACATGCAGTGTTCAACTGACACGTTCGTGCACCTGCCCCGAATAAGTTTCTGTTTTCTCTTCCAGCTGTATGAACTGGACACTGACCCCAAAAGGAAGGAGTTTTTGGATGACCTCTTCACCTTCATGCAGAAAAGAGGTAAGAGTACTCTCCGAAAAATCCACATGATATTAAGCATCAGCTGCCTCTTCACTTGCAGGCATGGATGGATTTTTTTTGCAAACAGGTTTCCATTAGAGGCTTCTACATGTTAAAGTGGTGAAAATAGAGGGTTTTTTCTGATTGAAAGTCTGCGTTCTACTCTGTTGTTTCATGCTTTTTATAACATTCAGAACCACACACCTATGCGTTCTTAACTCTCAAGGCATCTATGGTGTCTTAAATCCTATAGAAATGCTTTTGCATTCTGATTTGCAAGTGTAACCACACATGTAACATCAGCTGGAGTTAATTCCTCACCATCGCCTATGTGGAAAAAGCAAATACCACACGACTTCCATTTCTTAAGAGTCATTTCCTGTCTCAGTGTGAGGAGGGCTTGCTATTTGTTTTGTTTTTTTTACAGGGCATCTGGAATTTTACTATAAATTGATTGGTGTTAGGCCTACAGCACACAGTTCATTTGCTCCTACAATCGTCCATAGAAACAATGCAAGGAAACAGGTCTTTAATATAGTAATATATATGTTTCCTGTGTGGTTTTGATCTTCTAAACATATTTACATGTCCTATGGTTGTCAAGTGTGCCATGTCACCGATCAACTAAAGAAAAACATGCTGTGACTCTCACTGGTTAAGAAATCCTTTACTAATTCCCGTCCCCCGACTAAAGACTTAAGAGGTCAGCAGGTGAGCTCTGCCTCTGTTGATCTTGTGGTTCTGTGGTATCAGAGTCAAGAGGATCTGGCAGTGGGGAGACTCAGCTGGCCACATGCGGCTTGGACACTGTCTGCCTACAAAACCACTCCGACCAGGGCAGCTAATGCACTTAGTCTTTTATCAGACAAATCTGTTGCCAAGCAAGTTGCGTGGCTTGAGTGATACATCCCAAGGTGAATCACAGTGTTATTACAGCAGTGCATCCTTTTTTATGTTTATATTATGTTTTGGCAAGCTGTGATGGTCTGTGTGTGTGTGTGTGTGTGTGTGTGTGTGTGTGTGTGTGTGTGTGTGTGTGTGTGTGTGTGTGTGTGTGTGTGTGTGTGTGTGTGTGTGTGTG